>OMKK01075011.1:0-11508 GCA_900302305.1 Polymixia japonica
TCATTGTTCCTGAGGATGAGAGTGACAAGTTTGGCCCTGGCACTTAGGCCAAGCATTGGCGCCCTCTGGAGGCAGTTGTAGCCCAGGTTCAAGTGCTCCAACTCGCTCAGGGGCTGCGGGAAAATGGTGTGTGTGTGTGAGAGAGAGAGAGAGAGAGAGAGAGAGAGAGAGAGAGAGAGAGGGGGAAAAAAAGAGAGAGAGAGAGTGAGTGAAAAAGAGAGAGGTAGAGTGAGAGAGAAATGAGATAAAAGGCAATCGACAAATTAATGAAAAAAAAAAAAAAGAAATCTGCAGACTATGTAAAAAAAGACACCTAAAAGATCTTTATAAAATCTCTACTCAAGTAAAATGCGAGTGTAATAATAATTAACCATTTAAAAGCTCCTACCTTTAGGAATTCAGCACAGTCCTGGATCTTGTTGTGGCTTAGATCCAAAGACTTCAGGACGTTCAGTAAACTCTGGGGGCGAGAGTAGAGAAGACTATCAAGAAGAGCTGTCGGTTGTCTCTCAGAATACCAATTGACTCTGACTTGGCCGAAACAAGTCAAATTCAACTTCCATTCGAATTTGAATGAATAAACAAACTGCCACATGCAAGCAGGGCACATAGCGCCAACACATGGTGTTCATTGTGCGTTTCAACTGCTATTATGAGTAACCTTAGCGATAGGGAACAATCAGTACAGGCTATGCTTTTGTAACAAACGTATTGGCAGTTATTTATTGAATCAGACAACTCATATTCTCACAAATGGACAAAAGAAAAAAAAAAAGTCACGGATAATGACTCACGTGAGCTCGACTGCAGCAATAACTTGAAAAAAGTCGTGAGATAAACTAACATTCCCGACGACATCCAATTACTGCAAAACGGCGACCAGATTACCACGTCTTCCAAACATGGCTTCTTAAATGTTGAGGAGTAGAAATCTCCTCGTCAGGCTGTGTGTTTTCTGCCATGATGCTGGCAAGCAGTTTTTTGCGCATTTTACGTCAAGTTCATTATCTTTTTTAGAAATTCAACTTTTAACCGAAATTTTAATCGTTCTGACAGCCATCTTGCTGGATGGACGGACAGATAGGTGGACTGACAGATGGAATGAGGGTGTGCATGTGATCCAGAGAATCATAAGCGTGCGTGATGTGATTCTGTGCGTGTGCGTGTGTGTGCGCGCGCGCGCGCGTGTGTGAGATACTCTCACCAATGAGTGGTCGAGGCAAATGATGGAGTTGTAGCTGAAGTTCAGAGTGTGGAGTTCCAGCCAAGGCAGAGCGGAGCTCAGATCCCCTCCACAGAGAGAAAGCAGTTCCTGGAACACAAACACACCGGTTGGCTTTCCATCCAAGCTTTCTTTAGACGACACGTGGTGCATCGAATTAGAAATGCTGAATGGAAACAGCAAACTTCTATGCAATTTCCGTAATACGGTAAAAGCGCTTTAATGCTCGTTTGAGGTGGAAATGTTTTTTGTCGATAAAGACATTATGTTATGAATAGTGATGGAAACGCATTTGTTGAATAAATAATGGCGTAGAAAGGAAGAACAATAACGATATCAATCAACCCTTGAAAGACTTTCCACTTCCCATAGCTACGTTCTACGTCCAAGTAACCTCTCTAATGGCTTCAACCCAGGTGATGGAAACAAATATTTCAACAGTTTGCTTAAAGTTCCCCATGACAGTCGGATGGAAACACAGCTAATCACACACTGCAAATGACAGTACCTCGAGGGAGTTGAGGCTCTTGGAGCAGGTGAAGACCTCCAGCTGAGAGTAGATTCCTCTCAGGCCCTCCAGACAGTGGGGAGGGATGCGCTTCAACTAGGGAGAGAGGGAAACAGACAGACAGACAGACACACAGGTAGGGAGGAAGACAGACAGGTATGTAGGCACACTCATGAGGCAGGGAAAGACAAAGACAAATAACTTTGTAGAGAAGGAAGGAGGGAAGGAAGGGAGGAAGGAAGGAAGGAGGGAAGGAGGGAAGGAAGGAGAGAAGGAAGAAAGGAGGGAAGGGAGGAGGGGAGGAAGGAAGGAGGGAAGGAAGGAAGGAGGAAAGGATGTGTACTGTACAAAAGCTTGTATACTCAATTCGTTCAAACTCTACCTCTAAGCTCTTCAGAGACTTGAACGGGAAGATTTTCACCACATAGTAAATCGTTTCTCCCGGTGGGTTGATGATCTGTGTTTAAATATGAAGTCACACAGTAGGTCAGATGCAACAACTCCACCACCTGGTTATATGCAGTCAAAAATACACACATCCTTTCAAATGTTCCCCTTACGACCGCTTTGAAACCTGACGTGAAAACCCATTAAATTATTTTATTGTCACAGATTTTTTACACACATAAGCACAGAATAAGAATGACACTCTTGACACTCTCACACACTGACCTTGAGAGAGATGGTCTTCTGCAGCACGTCAAAGAGGAACTGTAGTTGCAGCAGGGAGGTGGTGTCAGCCGGGTGGGAGGCCAGCGCCAGGAAGCCGTGCTGCTGGCTCCTGGAGAGCAGGTACTGCTCAAACAGCCGGGTCAACTGCTGCAGGCTGCAGGCCTTCAGGGTCAGTGTGCTGCTGCCATCCAGCACCAGGTCACCTGGAGGGGGAGGTCAGGGTTCAAATTGGGTTTGGGGTTAGAGGTTATTAAGGTTAGGGGTTAGAGGTTAGGCTTATTTAGATTCACATTTTAGACATTTAGCTGACGCTGCTATTTTCTAGCAACTTTAAATGAATGTACTATCAGAATAAGTATAATACACTGTTTCTTTGTTAAAACACTGTTTCATTGTTTGTTCATTTTCACATGTCCTGAATCGTGTTGTACTGATTCTGCTGCATAACAAATTTCCCCAAGAGGGATAATAACCTTTTCTACTTCTTCTAAACGTTGATTCCTAGATCACCAAAATTACAATTAACCAGTGTTAAGGAGTGTAACAGTCAGGGCCATGTTGCCTTATGAATAAAATAGGCACTGAGGAGAAAGATAGAAGACTTTTTTTAAGCGATATTAAAGTGAGCAGAGGAGAGGAGATGTGATTTTACTCTAATATGACACAGTTGGTTTTGTTTTGATTGTAGTACTACTATTTGGGTCAGATTGTTACAGCGAATGAACAGTGGACACCAACTGCCACTGTTTGAATTATTAGTTATTATAATATATAGTAATATATTATTAATGTATTATTTACCACCTGTTTAGCCATATGAGCAGATATCAGGATTGTCCTTGCTAGACCTTGTGAGGGAGAGTGGTTTAGCATGCCAAGCTATTGAAATGTGGCTTCACAAAGTACCACAGAAGCACAGTGATTAGACTGAGACATTAGACTCAGACAGACTGAGAATAACCTCAACGATGTGAGACACTGCGAGACAATGTGAGAATAATATACTGCCTGTGACCCACACTTAAATAAGCATCTTATGCGTTGATCTGTTAAGTCAATATCTATCGCCGAATGAGGTAACACAGTGGTGACTGAGCCTATGGCCCACTGATGAAAGCCCTTACATTTTCAGTATTATGATTATTAAGAACCGGGTGTCTGTGGCGACTTCCCCGCCATGCATTCCAATTAGCGTTAGTGTCGCATTTTCCCTTTGAAGTGAGGTCTAATTACACACTTGCAATTACCGCTTTTCGCCATAGGTGCCGCCAAAGACAACGAAACGGGAGATCTTCGAGATTGCCACTTTAAGCCACTATACTCATAATCAATCATATTCAAATTCATGATAATTTTGTGTTTAGTATGTGCGGTAATGTGACATTACCATCATTTCGGAGGAGTGTGGCCAAGCTGTGTACAAGAGAGGATTGGCCAGTGTGAGATACAGCCATCCTGAAACAAAAGAGAATATATTTGTGAGTCAATAACACTTTAAACTTTAAATAAAACTGTTATTTATATGTAAATAACTAGATTGTTATTATTTCATAGTTAACAGTTATGATGAGTCAGTAATGTAACTTCAGACCCATTAAAGGTGCTATATGCAATATTCAGCCACTAGATGTTGCACTAAAGCACCAGCATCTCAGACCAAAACAAATGGCCATGTGCCGGCCACAATAACACTAATGCACTAACATGCACTAACATGCACAAGTGGCTGGACCAGCTACCAAAACAAAGAACAGAGAAGTTCAGATTACAACACACACACAGAGGGAGTGTGACTTCATTACTCCTCTATATCTTTACATAGCAAATAGTTGTTTGCTGCTATATTAATGTTCAAAATATTGCATATAGTACCTCTAAGCTATGGTGCTCTACAGTAACTTAGAAAACAGAAGTTGTTTTTTCATTCAACTAACTTGCTGCTGACTATTTTAATGGCACCTGCATAGCCCTTAATCACATTACAATCTCAAAGGGCTCACAAGGCCACAATTAACAGAGGAATCAAACAACACCCTGACCTTAATCCTCAATTGGACAAGGAAAAACTCCCAGAAATCCTTGCTAGGAAACAATGGAAAAAACCTTGGGAAATGTCCACATCACAAGCCCCAAATTAAAAAATGCTTATGTGTGTATTTATGCGTGTGTGTGTGTGTGTCTGTGTGCTTGTTTGCTACCTAGCAATAAGGGATGCCTGTGCAAATTAGGAATGTTTTACTTCATTTTCTCATGCAAAACGTTCAGAAATATGTATTCTCAATTGAAAAATGAAGAGATCTGCTCTTTTAAAAGCATTCTCATAATACCTGTTCTTAATACATGGACCTACATCCATAATACATACCAATTCAGATGAGGTTTTGCATGACATGTTGGCATTAGTTTGATTTAGATTACCCCCTTCCAGGACGGCCAGGTGTGCAATAGGTGCCAAGTGGGCAATTTATAATGAAGTTACAAATTGGACGGTAACAAAATATACATTTGGACCAATGGGACAGTAGCAAGTGAGAGTCTCTGGTTGGGTCGATATCACAAGCCGCCAGGATGACAATGCAAGACCCATCACAGCACAGCACAGCACAGCACAGCACAGTACAATACAACACCACACCACAACACAACAAGACCACAACTCGATAACACAACACAACAACGTAACACAACACAAAACAACACAAGATCACCACGACACAACACAACACCACACAAAAGCACAAGACCACAACACAACACAACAAGACCACAACACGACAACACATCACAACAACACACCACACCACTACAACACAAGACCACAACACAACAGCACAACACAACACAACACAACACAACACCACAACACAACACAACACAACAACATACCACACCACCACACAACACAAGACCACAACACAACAGCACAACACAACACAACACAACACAACAACACCACATAACACAACACCACACAATAACACAACACCACTTCAGAAACACACCCATTGAGCTACAGTTGATGCCTTCACTAAGCTAACGTTAGCTAGCATGCTGGTGTCTGAAACTGGCTCGACTAGTTCACTAGTTCACTTCCTCACTAGCGTGTCTGACATTACAACTTACCTGTGAGGTGACAGCCAAGACGCGGACAGCTAACATGAATGTTTGTCCAGAACTGCGGTTATTTAAACATTGTTTTATAGGTGTGTAATAAACACGTAGAGACGTTTTACGGTGACGTTCTGCTGGGTTTAGGTCAAGCGCGCGATAATGTTGACATGTTTTGTGTCACGTGAAGCCCTTCCCAACAGCCCACTACGGTGTCCGCGTTGTGTCAAAATACTGTCCGTCAATCGCGAAAGGCGATTGTAGAGCATTTTTATTATAGGTATTAATTGTTATGTCTTCATTGGTAACACGAACACCTTGTTGTCCCTATGTTGAAACAAGCGAGCCAAGAAAATTTGATAGTGTCACCAACAGATCATTGCTAAGATGCTTCATTGACAATGGATGAAGCCAACATTGTGGACATGCTTTACAGTCTCACTACAGTAAATGTACAATAAATGTAGAATAATGAACTACAATATATACAAAAAATGTTACGTAAAATATAAGCAAAATTTGTTGGTCAATTATTTATCCAGGTTACCATTAATCTAGCAGCTAATTTAGCCTCTTAATGATATGCTGTCCTACATTACAACCCCTGTTGGTTTTCTTTATTTATAGTTCATGTTCACATTAATTCATGAACCGTCTATGGACATAGGACTAACATGTTACTACTCAACTTCCTCTATGGGTAATGGTTGGTCATTTTACATTGTATTTAGCCTAGAAGTAGTAGTCTTATTCTGTTGTATTTACTTATTTTATCGTTTGACTAACTCTATTCTCTTTACAGTTAGAGTTGTTCATGACCCATGGCAAAAGGTGACCACTGAGTGGTGCACTAACCCAAGAAGCCCAAATTTCACAACAAAAACAACACAAAGCGTAGACAGCTTGCTTACAAGTAAAACTTACATCAACTGAGATCAACTGAGGCAGTTACCACTGTGGAACATAAACCTCACTGATACCAACCACAGACACCCTGCTCAACCAACCAGTTACGCAACTGAAAAGCTGGCAAATATAGAAATTATCAGTACTCCATTAATCCTAGATCCAAGCTCATTAAAACCTCAACTCTCTTCTATGTGGGCTGACTAGATACTTGATGCCCCAACCCTTGGTTTAAGAAACCAGGATGTACAGTCATGTTGGCTGAGGTTTAATAAACGCCATTTGTCAAAATCAGAAACCTGAGACTGAGCTCCACAACTGCCAGCTGGCAGAGGCTGGCTCAACCATATCCGAGTCATGGCACCAATAAAAACCCCAGTTGTTTGGCACTGAGTAGCTGGTTTGGCCATTTTTACTCAGCAGGGGCTGGAGTACATTAATTCGTGCCCACACGAATGCTGAGTGGGTAACCAGGAAGGCTGAGCAAGCCAAGTTCATAATGGTTTAGCTAAAAGTGACACATCTTGTTCAGTCATTCGGTATTTTCTGGTGTGACATGTCTGGCATTACGTTTGCCAGCTGGATGGTGATGGGCGTGAACGGTATTGTGCTAAACGAATAAAACTACAATATTACACTACGCCACTGTACTATCACTGCATCAAATGGAGCGTGCACCCTCAGGTTTGAATGAGATCAATTTATCAAACAAGATACCCTGCTAATTTGTTCGTAAGGAGCATGTTTATGTGATGACAACCCTTTTAGCTACAAAGTAGAAAGTGCTAAATAAACATTTGTCATGCAACCTGCATTTATTGAATACATTTTGGCCCAGCATTTCACTGTTTTTCCTAGATGAAAAAATGAGTCAGGGATTCTACCAAAGCCTCATATTTGTCCATGTTCACTGGTGTTGCTAGGAGAGAAAAACTGACTGTTGAAGATAGCCAAAAAGTTACTGTTGTGAGCCAGGCACAACCAACTGAGATCTCTGGGAGTCAGCTGGTGAGAAATGATAATGTTATTCTTGACTGCCCAGGTCACCATCTTAGAGGGCAGTTTGGGTTGCTTGTCCTCTGCTTGTCACTTAGAGTGCCTAAACTGAAGAGTAATAGAATAAAATCAGGGACTAATTTATCTCCACAGTCATTACATTGCTTAATTTGCAGATTAAATGATGAAGCATCAAGTCCTAGGAGTTAATCAGTTGCACCTTTAATTACAGCGTTGACGACCTGTCTGATCCCTGTCAACTGATGTTGATCGATTGGGCATATGTTGTGGTTATTTGTTTTGTGTTTTATTTTACTTTTATGTTGTGCTTCTATGGTTTCATTATTACTATGTGTTTGTTATTATGTTGGTGTTGTTATTATTATTATTATTATTATTATTATGAGTTTAATGGTGTGATCTTACTGCATACACTGTCCTTGAACATATTAAGCCTATCAATATTATTACTATTAAGGAGATTATCCCAACTTCTGTTCTTAAAAACACATTACTTTCAGCGTAAAACTGTCATACTAATGTCAACATGTTCAGAGGTGCAAAGCCTCATCTATTAAGAGAACGTTTTTAAGAGAGCAGATCTTTGCATTTTTCAATTGAGAATACATATTTCTGAACATTTTGTATGTGAAAATAAGCAGACATTTCCTAATTTGCACATGCATCCCTTGTTGCTAGGTAGCAAACAAACATACACACAAACACACGCACATGCAGACGCACACACATGAATACACACATAAGAGTTTTTCCATTTGAGACTTGTGATGTGAACATTTCCATGTAAGGATTTATGTACTGTAATTTGGTAAACATTTCCATTCACTGAGATGTTGCTAACATTGCATTAGCTAAAGGGATTCTCAACCAGCTGTGCACATGCATGAAAGCGGGTTGTTACTGTTTTCAAATTTCAAAATCCTATGATCTCCCTCTCAAGCAATATGGTTTTCAAACATGGAAAAAAGAAATGGCTTGAAAATTTCACTGTGTGACATTGCTAGACCATAAAATGGTTGTGGAGATTTATCAAATCTCCGTTGAGCTTGGAAGATGTAACTTAGTGGTGTAGTACCCTTTGTTCCAAACTCACAACATATGCTTTCAGAAATAAACAAATATACAATAATCCGGCTGTTTAGATGCCATTGCATGAGAGGACCTGGTGTGTGCAAAGTGTAAGACTTGTTTTTATATGGGGCCCATAAATCTGATGATAAATTGCTTTTCCACACCCCCACCCCGTGCCTCTATTTATCCAATCAGTAGCCTAAGCAAAGGAAACTTTAATTAAATATAATCAAGGCCGAAAGCGAAACCGTATGCTCACTCATTGTTGAAGTCTGAAAAGGAAACAGATAGTATGGGGCTGCCTTGTTCAAACCCACTCCTGTGGTTGTTCGCTAACCTGTTTCAGCAGTCTCTGCAAAGTTCAGCTAATTACCACCCAGTATGGGATCATATTTGTACAGCAATGCTACGCTGTGTTTTGTTCGCTTTGGGCCTATCACATACTATGGAAAAAACAACAACCAAAAACAGCTGTAAACCAAAGGGCAAAAGGAGAATGTCACAACAGTCCATCGCTATCCCTCTATCTTGTAGCCTTTCTGCTGGACGGCTACCATTATTATTATTATTATAGTTTAGTACCTCTAATTTAGACCACGGGTACAGTAGGCCTGTTGTGAGGCGTGACATGGTCAAATGAAATGTTTTAAAGCAGAGTCTAGCTTCACAAAGTGTCGGTCAACACTTCAAATATGTGGTCTATTTTGAAAGGTTATTTTGACTTGTCCCAGAATATCAAAAAGCAATGTGATGTTTAGCGCTGGTTTACCTCCCGATTAATGTTCCATTTTAAGGTGATTTTGACCAGGCCACAAGTAACAAATTAATAATCTTTATCAAAACTGAATGACATACATCATTGCTCATATGTGTTGTAGTGTATGTATTTCAACTGTATAATGTCATCAAGATGTGACTAATGTTTAAAATACTGAGTTTTGGGGACTTGCAGTAATTAAGGAATGGCCCACTGCATACAACATTCACTCTGTATACCTGATGAGACACGTATATGTTTTCAGTCCATCAGTGGTCCCATACCTTTCTCTATCAATGTAGAGTTTATCCAGAGTTTGTATTTACTTAACAATTCCATGGAGGGGAAATTAAGTAACTGACCTTGGTGGGGAATACTTTGCACACATGGCCAGATACTGCGGCCTGTTACACCTATTAGCTAGTGGCTATCCCCAGACACAAATCCTAGCCCCCAGGCTTGCATTTATAAAATGCCAGGCCTTCTCTCCCCCTCCTTTTCCATCCCATGGTTTCATAAAATGACATATGAGGTTCTATGTGCAAACACCCCTCCAGGCATCATCCTGACTCACACCCCTAAGACACAAGACGGCTTCAAATGTGCCCTTTCTCCCTCCCTCCAACCCCCAAGGTGAGCCGGGGTGCCGATCGTGAATGGGGCCAAATAGCATTAAATCAGAGGGCACCCGCAAAACAAAATAATCTGCATTTATACCTGCTACTCCGTCTGCGCTGCGGAGTAAGGTTACACACGACCACTTCTATTTCGGTGCCCGTGGATAAACACCGATTAAGCCTTACCGCGCCGGACGGGGTTAATAGATGCTTGTTCGTCGGACACCTCAAGGCTTGGCCTCGCCGATCGATAGGAAACATTACTGTATAGGCGCACAATAACATTACTGTACACCGGCATGTATGGGCCGTGGCAGCCGGCGACATTTAATTGAGTGTCAATGAACATGTCAGCCCCAGTGGGACGGTCTTTCCATGCGAGGAACTCTCCGGACATAGTGCTTTTGTTTGTTTATTTATGCTTCTGGGAGGTGGGACGGGCCACGCTGATAAAAAAACAAACAGGCTACAGTATATACAGTAACACAGCCCCTTAGTACAGCCAAGAAAAGGATAACATCACTACCTCATTTTTTTCCCCCCTTTGACTATCGCGACGCCTGAGAACGAGTTCATGGTTTCATATCTGGTTGCGTTTCCTCGACAGTTTCTGTTCTACTTTTATTTTTAAAACATTAGTGCAGCGCGCTCGATGTCAAATCTTGTCACGGCCCACAAGGGAAACTGTGAGGTTGGCAGTGAAAGATATGGAACAATTTGATATTTTTAATTTCCACTAGAATAAGCACTTTATTTTTTACAAGCTAATATCTTGGTCATTAGGAAACTGCCGAGTTTACACTGTTTAATGAACAACTGGCAGGATTGATGGCACATTTGCCTATCCAGTGGTTTACCTGTTGAAGAATGAGAACCGACAGCATGAGTGGCTTACTTTACCTACTTTGAAGCCAAGTTTGTGAGGGTTAAGGTTGATAGTTTTCTGAGACATATAAAACTATCCACCGAAAATCTTTTGAACAAAAGTTAACAGATATCACTTACGCCTGGAAAAGTCAGGCCATCCTGAGGGCCTGGTCTAAAAGTATACAAAAGCATTATCCTGTCAAATAACCCACAATGTTGTGTAGAGCTGCAGCAGAATCCTATTCTCTAACAATAAAACAGTCACATCTATGTGTAGGTTGGACAAATATTTAAGAGGGCATTCTTAGAGGCTGTGTGGAGTAGAGCTGCAGGAGCACTGCAACATCCTGCATACCTGCCAGCATGTATTCAGTTTTGTCCCGTGGGGCATCTGGGTATTCTGAGATTTGTTTCAGGCTCTAGCAAAATACACAATGTTGAAAACCCAAAACTTAAAAAAGAGACTTCTCTGGTTTGCCTTTGTGTGATGAAGGAAACTGGCAGACAGGCAAGGGAGGACAGGCACGGGGTGTGGAGTATTTGCCTCCTGCAAACTTTGACAATGTTAATAGATTGAGATATTGTCAGGGGGGTGTCGATTTAATTCCTCTGTCAATTGCGGGCTTGCGAAACCCTTTGAGACTGCAAGGCGATCAAGGGCCACACAGACACACACCCGACTTCACCTCAGAGACAATAGCCTGGAAAATATAGTTTAGAAGAAAAAGCTAACCCAAAAATAGATCTGAAGTTGGTCACAAGC
>OMKK01075032.1:0-12259 GCA_900302305.1 Polymixia japonica
AGCAAACGCAAAGCTAGAATGAGGAATGCAGAAAAAAGAATAATGTCTGTCCTCAGACCCTGTCAATCCTCTATAGCTGGCAGTATCACACACACACACACACACACACACACACACACACACACACACACACACACACACACACACACACACACAACGCAAAGACAGGCTGCACACACAAACGAATGATATTTTGTCTGGGGCAGGTAAAATATTTGTAGTCCAGCGTGATCGAATATTGCATAGTAAAAAAAGACAGGCCTTAATCGTCGCCATATGGGCTGTAGGCTATCTACCACCAGACGAAAGTTTCATCCTCAAAACATGTAAAAAAACACTAATTTCAAGGAATTAATCACAGACCAGCGGACATGACTAGACTCTGAATTATTGCAATGGTGATGAGATTTGGACCAGGATATTGGCTTTTAGGCAAAACCAATTCGTGGTCCATTTAGGAACCTAGAGACTTAAATAAGTCCATCAAATGTACATATGAAAGAAAGGTTCTAAGACTAGAAACTTATCCAAACTTTTAATTTCAAATCAAACGGTAAAAATGTAAATGTGTCGCATGGGTTGGTGTTGTACGGTCTACATGCGTAGACAAGCATGACATTTAATTAAATATTCATCTTGTCAATTTATTTGAATGCATTGGCAATGCATGCTATTCTTCCATATATTATCATATGTTGTTTCAATATAACAATTAAAATGTCAGTTAAATGCAGGCTAGCTATTAATACCATATTACACATTACCACATTATTATGTGTTAGGCCTAGTGCCGGGAGCCTGGTTTGCAACGCATTTACACATAATACGTTTATGAGTAGCCTACAATGGATACAGTAGACCTACTGAATGTAACATCAAATGCAAACTCAAATGCCATGCGATAATCAGAGAGCTACTGACACACCGAGGAATTTCAAAATGTACAGACACCAGGATTTGCTAACTCACTTCTCCCGTGTTCATTTTTTTTCTAAACGTAGGGGTCAATGAACCCCATCAGACGCCTGAAACCATCATAGATCAGAGGCATAACGAGGGGGTGGCGTGGTTGGGTGACGGCTCGTTGCCATTCCTGAAATTCGATCGCCCTATAACGATCTAGTGACTGCAAAAGTGTGACTATTTGAAAGTTACACCGATTTTAACTTTTATTTCAAAACTTTACTCTTGAGTACGTCTGTTATTAATGGAACACTTACAATTATGTTACATTTCTTACTTATGGAGCTCTAGAGAGGCTAGGCTACTAAAACAAAATCCACTCTGCCATGATTTTGAAGCTTGTATTCCATATTTAGTTCATAAAGTTAATGATGACATTCCAACAGTTGGTCAAAACATGTGCATTGAAATTGGAAAATTTTAAACTTAACTCATAATACTAATCAAAATAAATATATGATTCTTTTGTTTCCCCTGGCTGGAATGTGGCAGTGCAATAGGCCCAAACGTATTAAACAACTAATAATAGGTTATTTCTATGTCTTTAGTACGTTTATGAACGCTAGCGAGCACGTGAGGGTCAATTTAAAAAAAATCACACAAAAAAAACAACAATACCCTTTTGTATAACCTTGAGCCCAGTTTATATAGTCAGTCAACAAATAATATGAATAATATCTATATTGTGCTGTTACTGCAGGGCCTAGGCATATTTTCATGATGAATATGTTTTCTGCAAATTGTTAAAATCTTCATTCATAAAATTGAATTTGTTTTTGCCAAAAATACTTTTTGAATGCAATACTTCCGAGTACCACTAGGGACTGAGGACCCTCAGTCTACATAATGGTAGTCTGCATTGCAATATGCTTTACTGGTATATTAGTGTCTAGACGGGGCAGAACTACCACTATTTCGAGGTCACACTTGTATTTTGAGTTCACAAATGTATACTTTTGAGCCCATGAATCTGTGGTACATGTTCAGTTTTTTAAAGAGCGCTGTAAATAAAATAGCAACTACCAGGAGGCATCTCTTGGCCTTCATACTTTCCAGACTAATTTCACAGAGTTTTGGAAGTTACTTATTATTGCCTATAAACCATATAGTATTTTTGGGCACACTGTGACCTCTTGGAATGTCACAGACAAAACATATCTAACTGTGGGATAGTTTTATGAACATTATCTATATCAGACATGAAGAGAAATCATATTCATGTGCAAGGAAGGTTTTTTGTGTGAACATGTATGAAAGCTATTTCACTGTTTTTCATTTTTACATTAAAGACGGAAAAGAAATTGGTCACAACTTTTCTTTGTAAAGCGGAAAATGAAAAACTTAGCTGCACTTTTGAAAAATTGGAGTTAATTTTCAAAATCCTATATATCCATTTTGTTAAAACAAACTTCAGTACCTGAAGTCAAATCAAACAATATCTGTAAACTATATACGTGGTTTGTATAACTGTTAAGTTGCCTACTATTCTTTAGAAAAAAAATAGAATTTCCTTTAACTTAATGTTACCAATGTAACCTTTTTCAAATGATGGATATTTCTTATCTTTAATTATTAAACTTTCTTCTAATTATCAAACTTTGCTCACCAAATGTAGATTATTTTTTACTTTTTTCATTGTATCAAGAAGGACATAGGAACATATCAAATAATACATCTACCCAGATCTACCTACCCCAGTGTCCAAAGTCTTTCAAAAGTGCAGGGATCATCTGAGGAACTGAATAAACATTTAACATTTTCACCTTCCTAAAAATGCAGATAAACACGAAATACAGGACATCAATAAAAGCTCATGGTGGTACTCATTAAAATAAAGCTTGGTTCCTTTAAACCATAAATGTCTTGTGAATCTCTTGGTCCCAAATTCATGTGTCAATAATAGTTATATTACACCTGGTGGGAAAAAATGTAAATACCGCACATGTGTCAATAGGTTTACATAGAGCACAGTATGTAAGATTTTACATTTTCATTATCAGACAGATTAATTTTGTCCTTCCTTGGTTCCCTTACACGAGGTCTGTGTCCCACCTTGGCCTCCCTGCTGAAAACGTCCTGGGAACCGCACTGCAACATGATGATTTTGCTGTATCTGTTATTCAATCGGAATGCAAAATGTTAGTTTCAGTGTGGAGGCTGGATGTGTTGTTCCACCTGCTAACAATGCATGGATGGAGACGTAGATTAAGCACCAGGGCCTTCAGCAGTACAATGGAGCTGAAGGTGTGCATTCCCTATAATATATATGAATATGGGCTATCAAATAAATGTGTTCATTTATGTATTTCAAACGCAGAGTTGCACCATGTGCACTCAGTTATACATTATGGCCTAATGTTCAAATTGATGGCGTCAAAGTGCCTTCAGCTATCAAATATTTAACAACAGGGGATGGGTACGTACGTTTATGAACAGTTCTCCTCCTTGCGTTCGGTTTTTACCCATCTTCCTCTGACTGCAAGCCATTTCAATGCATTGAGCGCTAGACTCGCTCGTTCTCAGAGGCTGTTTCGGTGTTCCGAATGAGTAAGTTGTAGTAGAGATTGGGCCTTAATGAGAAGGTGGTATAGCTGTCTAGTGGATGTGTGTTCATTGGGCTCTGACAGCCGTGCTCTGTTGCAGATCTATTAATCATACCCACAAGGAGTGCCAGTCTCTCTCTCTCTCTCTCTCTCTCTCTCCCCCTCAATTTTCAGTTTATACAGAACAGAATCATTTACATAAAGTCCTTAAGGCAAATAACTGTTGGGGGCTCTAATTTATATCTGATCGAAAATTAGCCGTCATTATGCGCACCATTAGCTGCGTCTTTAATGTGCTTCTAAGCACCATTTGTCAAGCAGCTTGTTAATATCCTTCAAGTCTTTAAAGTTGAGAGCTCATTAAAGACTGCTGTGCCTGCTCTTGATGCTATTTCATAAAATTCTCTGGGAAGGGACAGAACATTTAAAAGTTTTTTTTTTTTTTTTTTGCACTGCATTGTCAAAAAATTATGCACAGGCAACGTTCGGCGCTCGGCGCTCCTTTTACACAAGCATGACAACGGAAGGCCGGAATTGTGCATGGGTATTATTTAAAATGTGTTTCCCTATTGTCATCAGAAAACAAATTCAGGCAAAAACTATCCATGGACTTGGGTCTAATCAAATATTTGCTTACAATAAGACTACGCCACTTGAAACATCCATAAAATTGCTTATTCGGTAAACCAAGTCTCTATAGACTGTGCAAACATTTGCAAGTGAAAACAAAATTATTTAAAATTCACACACCAGGTAGGCAAATGGGCGTCCTACTTATATCCTGTACTGGAAAGTCATGCTATAGCTATTTTGCCCATAGTCCATTATAGCAGACCTACACAGGCCTAATCTTTGCCTATGGGTAATGGGAGTTATGCTGCATTGTTATTGGTTCAAACTCCAGTGTCCTTAGTCTTTTTTCACCACAATAACAGATTCCTCCAGGCTAAAGCAATAAAGAGAGTAATTAGAATGCTAAAGACAGATGTAAATAAAGGGAATGAGACAGTAGTGAGGGATGAGGAGTCTAGGTCACACACTCTCATCAAAAACCCAGTTGGTAGCAAATGACACAACGTTCAGTGCCAGAGGCCCGGGGCTACGGCTGCAAACCAGAGGACATAATGGACTAAATTATGGCCTCAATGGTAATGCATCTCAAAGCACCAATAAGAACACACACACGAGCGCGTGCATGCGCATACATAAACACACACACACACACACACACACACACACACACACACACGCGCACACACACAGATCTATATTTGGATTAAAACAATCTAATACATTACATAATGTATACACATTATATATTATATTAAATTTTAACTGATTGCCACGTCGACGGCCTCAGTTCATAACCCACAGAGGTGACGGAAGATGTTTAGAGATCACGTCAGACAAAGGGCTACCTCGTTGTAGATTCAATCCCCGATCCCTATCCAATCTTTTGATTGAACAGTAAGATTTGGAAGATAATGTAATCCGTATTAGATTATAATCATGTTGGATGAAGGAAAGAAGGAGGTGTGTAGGAGTGTATGAAGGCAGACACCAACATTAAACACTGTACACTTGAGATTAGAGGCGTGAAGAGGGGGTTGGGCTAATTAAAATATTTGCATTATTAAAAATACATTAACTACTAGAATGCCATCATATTTAACAAGCACCAGACATTACATAATTCTTCCAACTTTTGGTGTTGAAATAAATCCTCTTATATTCTGGGCTTCAAGGGGATATGTTATGTTATGTTGCTAGGTTCAATATGGAAAATCAGTTTGTTACACTAATCAATTTTCTTCTTTTGATAGCAACTGAAAAGATAAGGTCAGTTTTGTTTCATATCATTTATTTCATGTCAGACAATTCAAGAGGCAACTTAAGACCAGATCAAAAATAAAATGCACATTGTTCTAGTTCGGCTCCTGAATTAAAGGACTATCGTGCTTTTTCATTTGTACCGATCTATCTAATTCTGTGGTTCTGCGCTGTAATGTGTAACGTCACTGTCGTTCCGAAGCGCAGAACCGAGAACATTACAATAATGTCTGACATTACGTGCATCATACATCTGAGTTGATGCAAAGGTTGGTAGCTCTGTGCACAAGCCTGCGGTGCGCAGCCCGCAAGACACGAAACATAAGTTCAGCCAAATCAGAAACTCCAGCCTCTTCAAACGGGACTACAATTGAAGGTATTGAAACAAAACAAAATAAACCCCCATGTATGGCGCAAACTCCACGGAGGACTCTGCGCCACGACGTAGAAGAAGAAGATACTGTACAATCAGTAGCCTATGAAGTCCAATTTATACTTCATTGCGCGACCCTTTGTACAAGTGTTGCGTGACAGAATTGACGTATTTTCCACAGAAAAAGCTTGTCGAAGTGTAAATTAGGCTTAAGCGAGTGCTTTACACAGTTTAGAGGAATGCCTCAGATCTCTCCTTGGTAACGAGACCCTGCATAGGGGCCTCAGCAGCTTTTCTGCTTGTGTTCGCCGTCTCCTCGCTCTTTCTTCTGCCGTTCCTCAGTCTGTGCGAATCTCAAATCACCACCCTTCAACCGCTGCCCGCGGCGCGGTGCGGCGTTGTAACGAAAAAGACAATATTCAAGAGATATCTACACACAAATGTATCGTAACAGCGTTATAGCTCCGCGGTGCGCTCTGATGATAACGATTGATTATTATTGATCTGTTTTTGCCCCGATTTGCATATAACGTGGGTGCTGCTGGGGGCTCGTTCACAGCTGTTGTGATTAGTAGGTGTCAGTTCTGTGAGATGGACCGGTGAGCGATCAGAAGGCTTTTTAACCACACGTTCCCATATAAGGAGCGCTGCCAAAAATGGTGGATCTGGAGTAAGCATAAACAAGAGAAAAGGGTCCCTGAATAGTTTTATATTTTATTTACAGGCGCCTGCAAGGCCACCACAGTAAACATAGTGTCAGAAAGACATCTTAGTACCGTCTGGAAAAAACTCTACGCGTTTCTGTACAACATTTCAGAAACTCAATCTGAATATATTAAATTTGAGGCAATATACTGCATGTACTGAAAAGGTATATATATTATCATTTTTATTGCCTTGGACAAACGTTACGTGGGTCTTGTGATACAAATGCTCTGCTGGAAGTATTGTGTCAGTAAAAGCAGGGTGATACCACCCCTTAAATTGGATTACACTTATACTGTTGGAATTTGTGCTTCTGAGGTGTCTTCACAAAAAGGTCTTCGGCTATATTTCGGCTGGCGCTCGGGGCTATTATTGCTTGAGATACAGACTACAGTCAGAGCCCTGATGGAGTGGTCTTGAATGGGCAGGTTCCTGGTAAAACCATATAAAGTGATTCAATGCGAACATAAAGAAATGTTAACGATCGACAAAGACCTTTGTGCAGGATGGCTTTCCTCACAGCTCCTCTCTCTTCTGTCCTTTTATATGCTTTTGACTCCCAGTGTGAACGGTGAGTACAGGCGATAGGTGCGGACTGTTTTGTTCCAGAAAAAAACGGTCTATTTTGAGCAAAATATCGCATCAGATGTGGTCTGAAGGAATAAGAACCAACCCCTCTTCACTGTATGTAGCAAAAAAAAGAAAAAAAATCTTAACCCTATTGCTGACAAACTCAAAACATAATCCATCAGCGTTTTTTCCTTTAGAAAAACTATAATACCAGCATTGTGCTATGCAGCACCTCCTCGCTTAGCAGATGCCAATGTATCTTAGTGGCCGTACTGCGCAATGTGGCAGATAGACATAGTTTCTGACCTCTATATAGCAGCGTGAAAGGACTTAGACAGCTGTAAACAACGCTGCAATCAGTGTCCCATCTGCTCCCATGTCCCACTTGTGTGGATGCCTTTTTGCCATTTCTTTCACTCTCTGCCAAGCGGCTGCCTCAGGACATCTAACCCAGAGAAAAGAGCTCATTTACCCAAGGAGGAAAAAAAGAAGCAAACTAGATTTTGCAAGTGTGTTTGCTGACTGAGAAACTTGGTCACGGCGGTATTTAACAAGAGTTAGATGGGTCATACTATATAATGTGCTGTTCTACAATTTGTACTGAAAAAAACCCCAAAAAAAACGTTACCAACAGAAGAACCGTTGATTAACTAAGAGACGCCGGCGCTGTTCCTACCAACCCGCTCGTGTTGACTTAGCTTCTAACCCCACTTCAGGATAATGATGGTTCAATTGTGTGAAAGGGATTATTTGAAGTGGGCACTTGAGCCAAAACCACTCCAAAGGTAAGTGGTATGGTTCCTCACAGCTCTGCCGATCCGAATGAGCAACCGCACATACAGTGATATACAACAGTAGTGCAGTAATAAGGGCAAATCTACGTTGCTGCCAATGTCCGGCAGGTTTTTAGACAATACTGCTGATTCCGGTATAGATCATTTATGCTAACCGGTTTTCATTAGTCATGCTTGGTTTTTCAACTTTAGTTTGCCTCCAGATAACACCTTATATATGAGTGAGAAGTGAAGAAATGCTTTATGAAAACTCTACATAATCCCTTCAAAACCAGGGTGGGTTGTGTTAAATATCATTTTTTAACAGTTGAGGAATTCAGGACCTCATCTGAATCATTGTGCTTGATGTCTGACAGTTCATGGTAAATACTGTTCTGTATGCTTGCAAGTATACTCTGATAGAACAAGCTCATTTATTAACCATTTCTACATATTTGGTTCCTTGGAGAGCTACTTTTTTCATTCAATATTTATTTATTTATCTTTTAGCCACGATACTCAGGGGTCATCAAGCTTCAATCAAACCATGTTTCCATGTTGTGCAAATAATCGTCATATGTTTCCATAATCAGTATAACATCTTAGATGTTCTTGATTTGGAGAAGGGGGCTGGGTAAACACTGTATTCTGCATGCATAATCCACGTTTAAATATGCTTGGCACCACAGCCCTGTGTATTATATGATTTGAGCGAGGGTCAGAGCCGCTTGTATTCCTGTGGGTGGGATTGTGGGATTGCAGGAGATTTGAGCGGGGCATTATCCTTCCACGAGGGCCCTCCAAGACTCCTGTCTGTTGTTCCCCCTACTCATTTACTTTATCAGTGCAGCACTGTAATATACATAATTCAGACAACCAGGGAATGTCTTTTGGGCTCTGAACCACCTGCTGGATTTTATTAGCTAATTAATGGTGATTTATCGGAGCTGCTAATTTGAGTGGGGCTCCTTGCCTTCAGGAGTCTCGGAACACCGTATGAATTCTGATGGTAATTATGCTTATTTGATGGGCAGTTTGCTAAAACAAAAAGTTCTGTCTTATGTGCCCCACAGCAATGGAATTCCTGTTCTTACGAAAGACGACCTTGTGTGAAGTTTTTTTCGGTCTCATTAAGGTCTCCTGCACGGGTTCATTTTAATACCTAAATTGAAGAAAAAAAACACATTTTTTACCTGTAGATGCGTGTCCTTGGGAAGGTATTTTGACATCCTCATATTACAAGTACACTTATTGCTGAAGGACTGCAAATTCACCCCCAAAAATTTTTTTGGGATGGATAGTGTAGCATGCTAAAATACTCTTTTTTTTTCGTAACGTATGGTTCTGCTCGGAACTGTTTTAGCCTGACGAAGCCATTTTGGAAAGGAGGGCTCAAAGGGTGTTTTTGGGGATTATATAAGGAATCCTGCCCCATTTATTTTTTCTTTGTCCTGAAAGATTTACAGCCAGGAGTGTAAACTGAGTGAAAGGTGTGGTTGACCTCTGTTCATCTTCTTTCCTGTTTTAAGTGATTCAAAGTTAATCTTATATGTGGTCGTCTAGTCTCAGAGCCCGACAAGAAAAGAAGAGGATCGACACTTGTTACGTTTACACGTTTGCATTTTGGTTCTATTTTCTTGTGCATACGTTGTCGCATTTATAATCTTTATTGACAGCATCTGAAAAAATATTCTATATCAAAAATGACTCTACATAGTCCCATAAATATTCCCCTATATGGACAAAATGGAGAACCCATAAAGGTGCTAAGTTGTTTTTTTTTAGTCAGTGTGTGTCCTCTGCTAATTCTTGATCTTTGGCTTTAGGTTTACACTGTAAATAACCTGATGTAAAGCTCCAAGTGGTTGTCTAGTTGTGCAGCCATAGGAAAGATTATAACATTTAAACCCCCCAACTTTGCTCTTATCTAATTTTTATACATGTCCAGAATCCAATCTCTTTTTGCTGTATCTGATGAATTACCACCAATATTTTCTCATATGTTCTGCTTTATTATTAAAAGTAGTGTCACGGCATAAATATGTGCCTTGTTGTGACTGGTCATCATTAGGTATAACCATGCGCACAGTTCCACATTCATACTTATACTTGATCTCTGAAACCCCTTTTTTACTCCCAAACTCCAAAAGCAATACATCTATGAGTTCATGAACAGTCACCAATATTGGTCGGCGCCATGTGTACTCTTACATCACTAAAGATATATCAACTGAATCAATCTGTGAATCTTGAATTTCTGTGAATCTTGCGGAGGAAGATATCCGAAAGAAATCTCTTTAAGATCTTCGGTGTAAAAACGGTGCTCCCCAGATTAAAATAAATCCCATTAGAATCCTAAACACCAAAGATAATCTTATAGTGTGTATCCAGAATATATACAGAATGTGACAGGTTGGTCATATAAAGTTATCACCGCCAAGTCCAGACCAAGTCCTGTTTATTACCACTTCTTTCTCTCAAGCCCTCAAAAAAAGAAAAGTCTATAAGACATATTGGTGAAGCAATGAGCTACTGTACAACTGTGCATATTCTGTTTAAACAACATAGTGATTTCCTTAGGCTACCTCCATGAGTCCCTTTGTTGTCTCTGAGAGCTGACACATAATCTGTAGAGATGTGTTTCCAAAGATCTTACCCCCTCTAGTTTACAAGCTCCACTCTTTTTATTGCAGGGGAGCCAGGTCTCACAGTGGGAGAAGGCCTGAAGGGCCAAGCCCTTCTCCCATGCAGGGCAATTAAGGCATCACACTCTGAGTATATTGAACTGTAAATCACAAAAAGATGGTGTATTTGTTGAGTTGCTTGTTTCTGGGCCTAACATGGGGGTGCAATATACACGATATACACAATATATATATATGAATATGAGGTCTTATCTAATCAAATAATTTATTACGACAGTATTTAACAAAGCGTCGTGTGGACAAAATAATAGACGTTACCCTGGAACTACTGGAACTCAAATGGGGGCAAAATTAGCAGTTAAAATAATAACATACAGTAGAAGACAAAATGTTATACCATCGCCTGAGCAACACACCATAACCTAACGCTATGTTTACTGTTATATTGATTGAAACAAAGAAAAACCGAGAAACGTGACTATCTCTTGTTAAATAAAGGGCTTTTAAACATCGATAAAAGCAAAGCATTAGATCTAATTTGAGTCTCGGTTCAGTCTGGTGAAACGTCAGTTTCTTTTCTGCCATTAGATGCCATTGGGGTTTGTTTTTTTTTCTTTCGGGAAAATGCTTCAGCTCATTGCATTCACCTAATCCAATCCAAAACATTTGACACGACCTTGTCATATCTACAAAGACCCAAGGTGTAAGCCATCAAATGGCTGATTGATGTTTTCTGCCCGCTGCATGCATATCCTTGGGGAAATACTGTAGCTTGTCTCTTGATCCCCACGCAGGTGAAATCCCAAACGGCAAGCAGAAGTATAAAATACTATGTCACATCATCTGGCATCTCTCAAATTAGAATGTAGTCAAAATAACTGGGCTTAAGATATGTCTGCCATGCACACGTACACACACACACACACACACACACCTCTCCTGATCTTTTCATCCCAATTCAAATAAAATTCAAAACAGCAGATAAATGATAATATCACACAAGCAAGCGATGGTGCCTCCAGCAATGTGCTCCATTAAAGGAGTTTGCCTTTCAAGGTGCTGCAGCTCTTTCTAAACAAATGGAGGTGTTTGCTCAGTGGGAATTGAATGTGAATTCGGCGGAAATTCTTTTCAACGTTAAAAATCTAAAAACAACCTCTCCACACGAGAGTTTTCAAGACATCGCATGCTGTATGTAAGAGTGGCCACCTCGCGTTAAAGGGTATCAATTAGACCTACATGTTGTATCACATCAAAGCCCAATTATGCAATGACAGCCGACCTCTATTTGTAAAACAACTGGATCTTAAGTGTGAAGACTTAAGATCCAATTCCTGTTGATTGCGTGTCAAGTGTTCAATTAACGCAGCTTGGAGAGTCAATTATTACGCCAGTCAAGATCTCCACATCAAAGGCAGTGTTATGTCTATGCGATTCAAGTGAGGACCTAGCGGGGTCATGCAGTGTGTGTGTGTGTGTGTGTGTGTGTGTGTGCGCGTGTGTGTTTCTGTTTGTGTTTGTGCGGGCCTGTGTATACACACAATAGACCTGGTAGAGAAGTGCTGCCTTGGCCCCTCTGGGGAGAAAACCTAGAGTATAAAAGCACACTATTCACAGAGTGACTCCACAATTGTACCGCGTGGAAAAGGAGCCCCTCTCTCCGCAACGTCCGCACACACACACACACACACACACACACACACACAAAGGCGTGCACAAACGTACACATCTTCCAAACTAGAAGTGGGTTTGATGGGGAAATGGAAATAAGCGCCTCTGTGCCCACGAACGCTATCATTTCATTCCTTGACTCCGAATGCTCCAGGGATCCCTAAGAAGGAGCAGGAGCAATAAGTT
>OMKK01075033.1:1480-14686 GCA_900302305.1 Polymixia japonica
TCACGCCTCCACGTCGTCCATTAATATATGATAATGGACACCTCGTCGTGCATTAACCCTTACATGTGTTACCTGACTTCACAGTAATATTAAAACAAAACTCCCTGTTTTCATACAAGTTCACTTCAAAATGCTAGCAGGCCACCTCAGAATCTCACCCATAAAATATCAGACAATTCTGACGTGGAATTTCAAAATTAGAGCCCTCTAAACTCTCATATATGACATGTGTTACCTCTGACTTCAGAGTAATATTAAAACAAAACTCCCTGTTTTCATACAAGTTCAGGTCAGAATGATAGCAGACCACCTCAGAATCTCACCCACAAAATATCAGACAATTCAGATGTGGAATTTCAAAATGAAAGCCCTCTAAAATCTCATATATGATAAGTGTTACCTCTGACTTCCACATTCAAATTCCACATCAGAATTGTCTGATATTATCTGGTGGGGAGCTGGATGGGTCTGAGAACGCACAGCAAGCGATGAGAGATGTGGTTTGTGTAGATAGACAGAAGTTGGTGAGTTACATCGCTGGAGTGATACACAGTACTGAAAAGGTGCATTCAAAGAAGATTGACTTGGTGGTGGCAGCAGCAGTCAATCATTTGGATTTAATAGGAGTTACTTGGGAAGAGGTTAAGGATAGTTTAACTGTTCAGTCTTAAAGTAGTGTTACCACAGGTTAATGGCCAACTGCTTCTACTAAACTGCTACTGAAACTGCTATCACCTTGTGTGTAATAAATCTAACACTTTAGAATATATAGGATAATGTAATTGCAAAGTGCTGTGGCATCACACAAAGCAGCAGTTTAGTTTTTATTTAACAATACAATCGACATACACACATTCTTACACAGCTATGTGGTGTATCATTGTGCAGATAACAATAGCCTAAGTAATCATAACAAATAGCACTGATCCGTACATAAATTAGAAGATTTAAAAGGAATATTAAATGATGATTAAAATCAACAACAGTAATAATACTAGTAATAATAATACATAACATGTAGTGAATTATTATAAAGAAGAATTAGGCTTCTTGTGCATTTTAGCCCACACAGTCTGCAAATAGCTATTAATATTTAAAACCACGCCTATTCCTGACTGATCAGAACTTTTGTAATTAAGAATCATTAAACCGTATTACACCTTCACTGTAATGTTTATGAAGACATGTCACAATGATGGTTGATGTATTGTTTTACTGGAAACATAAATGCACTCTTATTCAACAAAAATAAATACGGTTATTTTAAGCGGGAACATGTTTTTAATCTGGTGTCTTATCTAGATGTATTAGTTTTAAATTAGGGGGGGCGGGGCTGATAGAGACAGTGAAGCGGAGGCTAGTGGTCGTAAATCTACACCCATAGCGCTTGTCAATCAAAACTATTTCATGTCTGTCTATCTATCTATGAAAGGTACGGTAAGGTTTTGAAATGGTTCTTAGATAATAATAATCTGTGGACATTCGTGTCAGTCGGTTTGACAGGTGATACAGATGTGCAGCGCGTCATAAGTATCTTAAGACTGACGCTACGGAACCAAGGATGTCTCATTTGGCAGCTTCGCCTCCTCCGTCCCAGCGTCTCCTCCGTTGTGCTTTCGGTTTCCATGTCTTCCACGTCTTCCATAGAGAGGAGACGCGTTAGCGCAATGAAAAGCACATTATGTGCCAGATGAGTCTTTGAGATGATTGCGCCACTTCCTCAAACTTCGTCAGACCAGGAAGGTATTGCTGCAGAAGCTTTGAAGTTTGTATTCTGAGAATAACATTTTAAGTTTATCTCATTTGGTCGTGATCGGATTTATGTTTTTGATGGGCTAATGACATTGAAACTGAAGTTCAACATAAAGGTGTGTTTTTAAGATTAGGCAATACAATTTTCCTGAAACGGATTCTGGCGTTGATAGCAGGATATGGGTAAAGTTTTTCCCTAGGAGGTCCTCTAATGCATGTTTTGGTCATTCTGACGGGATAAAGAATCCCACGTTGGCCTCCATGCTGGGATGGTTGATCCGAGGTGAAAACACTTCAACAGAGTCTCAGCCTCCATTGTTACCCGACAAGGAACGAGGCCGAAGTTGGCTCCTTATTAAGATTCCTCGTTCATTAAAAAATACGAATAAGGGGTTGACTCATTCACTGGCTCATTACGGAGCTAAACTCAGCTTTCAGTTTAGCAGTTGTTCTGTCATTTGTTACGTTCAGAACATGTTTTGATTGAATCATTTGCTTTCTATCAGAGAGCCTCATTATGCCATACAGTATCACAGACTCTTGTTTAGTGAAGGAACAACAAAATATTCACACAAACAATATGAACATTTCAATTAATTTTATTGTGCATAAATGAGGAAATATACTAATTTCACTATTTTTATTTCACTTTTTGATTGAATAGTTATTCATCTGTAATGATGTGTACATACAGGTTATATAAAATACACACACACACTTGTACCCAAGATCTGTATAATGATGTACTGTATATACATACAGTATGTAATATACGTATAGTATGTATATAAATTAGTTCGCTGAGATACTTGGGCTATCATCGTGTGTGCTGCAGGTGCTGTTGTCAGTTGTTGATTCTGCTCTTTTTGATGGATTCATAAAGAAATCCGAAATTTGCTTTTGCAATGCATCACAATTTTCTTGTGCTGTTGCACGCCTGTTTGCAGAGTGTGTGGTCACCTGGCTGAGACCTAAATGTTTCCAAATGGACTAAAAATTTGGAACCTAAGATCAACTATTAACCACAAAATATCATTAGAATATGAACATAACCAACAAAAATGTAATTAAAAAAATATATAAAAAAATAAATTATATATATACAGTATATATTAATTATTCAAAAAGTAATGTTAAAATCACAGGAGTAATATGTAATAATTCCAATTACACAACTTTGGGTAAAATGTCCCGTCAATATATGGTTTAAGACTAAACATAACAGAGTCCGTGACATGTTTACGGCCATATTTATTTAGGATTATAAACATGTATGCTTGTGAAGACTAAACCGTGTACATGATCTATTATTGATTGGAAGCCATTATTGGGGGCCTGTTTGTCCAAATCGAATGTTTTTAATTGACTCTGAACTTGTAATCAAGGAAACATGAACTAATCACAACCAACGGTATTCACAGCATCAGTTGGAAACTGGAGTCTCCTGCCAAACAGCTATCCACAATGAGTGACCAGTCTGTGGAGCCACCTAGTGACTTAAAAAGAAAACCCCTGAGTCCTGACCAGAGGTTAGAACAGAGGGAGTATGTTGTTGTTTGGATGGGTTAAAAGTTTGGGGAAGCTGCTTTTATTCTTTGGTACTTTGTGATTATTATTTTTGGGTATTTTGCAGTTGCTGGGTTTGTCTTGGCTCTGTTTGTTGTTGGGGATGTTTTGTACGGTGGTTTCTGATTACCTAGACTCACTGTGACTGTGTAGCACAAAGCCAAATATATCTCTATTTTCCAAAAACAAAACTAATGTAACGTACAGCATTAAACAGGAGAGGAAGCCGTCTCATGCGCCCAGCTGCTTGTCTATGAAAAGAAATTCAATTACCTGACAACTTCAGAGAAGGAGTGATGCAAGGGAGGGCATAAATAAGCTTAGTTTAACTTTGTGAAACTGCTGATTAATTAGGGATGTGGCTATGTTTGTTTGAGTTTATTTCTTTATGGTTTACAGAGTCAAGCAGGAGAGAGTGGACTCGCCTGCTCCAAGTTGTTTGTCTCTGAAGAGTGACAGGTCAATGGATCTACCCCATAACTTCAAAAAAGATGTCATTTTCTCTGACCCGTTGCGGTGAGAATATCAAAAAATGTTACAGCATTAAACGATACCGAACTTTACAGATACTATTCATAGTTGTGAGATATTTCGCGGCAAAGGCAGTCCTGCCATGTTATCAATCAGGCCTACGATTTTCAGGATCAAGCAGGAGAGGGTGGAGTCTTCCAGCTGTCTGTCTATGAGGAGTGACAGGTCTATGAAGTCGCCCATACACTTTAAAAGAGACATGTTGTCTCCTGATCTGAGGTGAGGGAGTTGAGCATTTACCCATGAGTTAAAGATAATGTTATAATATAACAAATGTCTGTGTTTTTAACTACACTCTTTACCTCTCTTGTCGTCTTTGTTCAGTGAGTTCAGCTTCAGTCTCCTGACCCAGGTCCATTTCAGATGCTCTGTGTGTTCCGAGATGCTCAGGGAACCGGTCTCCACACCCTGTGGACACAGTTACTGCAGGAAGTGCATCAGCACATACTGGGCCCGGCCCGGCCCTACAGGAGAGTACGCGTGCCCCCAGTGCGGTAAGAGTTTCCAAACTCAACCTGCGCTCTCCGTTAACGTTGCCTTGGCCGGGGTGCTTCAGGTGCTCAAGCAGGTAGGCTACAGTCCAGCGCTCCCCGCTATAGCCCTCGCTGGGCCGGGGGACGTGGCCTGCGATATATGCCCTGGCCAGGAGCTCCGAGCTTTCAAGACGTGTCTGACCTGCAGAGCCTCCTACTGTGAGTTTCACGTCAGGCAGCACTACATTGTCCCAGCGCTGCAGAGACACACCCTGGCCCAGGTCACCGGAGACACATGGGACACACACCAGCAAGGCAATGCAGGCAAAATGGAAAGGGTGAAAGAGGTGAGCGATATTTGTAGCAGCCTTCAGTTATTTGAGTTTCAACCACTGTTTAGAAATAAGTCTTTGTGTTTAAACTCTAATAACTGATGGTTAGGGGGCATAACGGCATGCTTTAAATGTTTTGGTACAAATAAGTGTTCCTCAAGTTTAGATCGAACACACGAAACTGATTAGTTTTGACTTGATTTATTCTTTGAAGGAGCAGACTCTGGATCATGACAAACAACATGAGTGGGAGGTCCTCTGTAAGAAGAGAAAGATGGCCATTAAAGAGGAGAAAGACGCAGATGACCTGAAGAAGAAAATCAGCGAGCTGCAACTGGACAACTCTGGGCTGACCATCTCCAAAGATTTAGAACAAGAGACGCTGAAGTTTCAACAGCAAAGCTGTAATGTCAGCAAAGAGGCTGCTGCCTTTGAAGCAGATGACGCCAGTAAGATAGGGAAGATGGAGCTCGGAAGTGATGACCTTAATGCTAACCTCTCTAATTTGAAAGCCGAAGCACAGCAGACAGAGTTCAAAGGAGAATGGGAAGATATCAATAGTATGGAGGTTAGCGAAGGCAGAGAAGAGGGTAAAGGAAGCAGTAGCATAGCGGAGAGCATCGAGACAAAGGAAAGTGTCAAGCAGGTACAAGAACACTATCGTGTCATTGTGAGGTTTAAAGGGGAGGGAGGCATCAGGAACGTAAATCCCTTGATCCTGATGAAATCGCTGAATTATTCGCTTGGGGACATACTGTTTGCTAAAGTGTTAAAGGATGGGAATTTGATGTTAGGCTGTATTGATGTGGTACAACAGGACAAAGCTCTCACATTGACCAGCGTGGGAGGGTGCAAGTTGGCGACCGTTGTGTCGTTGAAAACCAAGAAAAAGGGAATTAAGGCGGTAATTTCAGGAGTTCCACTGAGCGTTGATGCAACAGAGCTCAGGAATAACTTAAAAGGAGGGAAGATACTGCATGTTCAGCGACTGGCAATGATGAAGGGGGGGGTTAAAACGGACAGCGAGTCTATTTTGTTGGAAGTTGATGGTGAGATACTCCCCACGAGAATGTACCTGGGTTACGTGAGTTATCCTGTGAGAGCCTACGTACTGAGGCCAGTGAGGTGCTACAACTGTCAGAGGTTCGGACACGTTGCGGCGAACTGCAGACGACAACGGAGGTGCGCCAGATGCGGCGGGGATCACGATTACGGGAAGTGCGGAACAGAGGTGCGTCCCAAGTGCTGTAACTGTGGGCGAGGTCACAGCGTGGCGTACGGGGGATGCAACACGCTGAAACAGCAAAGTGAGGTACAGAGGGTGAGAGCGGAGAATCGGATATCCTACACTGAAGCGGTGAGGGTGATCAAGGAACGAAAGTCATCGCCGGCAACCAAAAGTGGGGGGGTTGGATGGGTCTGAGAACGCACAGCAAGCGATGAGAGATGTGGTTCGTGTAGATAGACAGAAGTTGGTGAGTTACATCGCTGGAGTGATACACAGTACTGAAAAGGTGCATTCAAAGAAGATTGACTTGGTGGTGGCAGCAGCAGTCAATCATTTGGATTTAATAGGAGTTACTTGGGAAGAGGTTAAGGATAGTTTAACTGTTCAGTCTTTAAAGTCGTGTTACCACAGGTCAACTGCTTCTACTAAACTGCTACTATTACCTTTTATGCTATATACACTAATGCAACTAAAGCATTTTAAAACCATGTTAAATGCATCGTCATACTGAGGTTAAGCTTGTGAGGTTTACTAATGGAAGATTTTAAGTGTCGTATTTTGTGACATGTATTGCTTGTAAATGGGTAATTGTACAGAAGTAATTTGCTGTCAGTGGTGAGGTGTAGTGTCAGATACTTACCACTAGGTGGAAGTCTTAAATAAGGTATCAGAACTGGCATAGTCAAAACTACATAAAGATTGTTTGCGCACAAAAATGTAATTTACGTTCATATTTTTTGCTTATTTGTCAAAATCTTGTGTTCACACACACACCTTCCTTTACATCTGAGATATTGTGATTGCACACATGAGCTGTCCTGACTTATATAGGGTTTAATAATTAATCAAAGGAAATTTGGTAGGAAATTGGTATTTCTTTCTTGGTATTGTGTTTTTACCCACTTTGTATGAAAAATACTGATAATATGCTTTCTCTGTATGCGTCATACCCCCAGTTCTGACAACGGGGACAATAAAGATGGCTTTTCTCTGTTACTGTGTGGAGAATGTGCAATATCAATCCCATCCCTGGGAACTCTCCCTGTGCACAGTACCGACTGAGCCTGTTTTCAGAAAGCTTCTCAGTAAAAAGGAGATCTGAACTGAGCTGTTATCTATGTTGTTGAGAAAGGATAGGTGTGAATAATTGAACACATTATATTTACCCACTGAACTCACATGCTCCAACCTCTCTCCACACACTGTCTTAGGGCTGTGCTCGCACCACTGCATTCATACAATGTAACACTAGGTGGCACTGTGATGCACGCGTGAAGCAAAACATGGGAACTTTACCAGTGCATTAGTATGTCTGCGTCAATGGAGCGGCATCGTTATTCTGTGTGTGTACAAGCATGTGTGTGTCTCTGTGTGTTTGCTTATCTATGTGTTTGTCCGTAAAGCAGTGTCACGTGCAGTGACAACAGTTACTGGGAGAAGTAAAGGTTGTGGGCGGATTCATAGACAAAGGCCTCCTCTCCCCTCTTACACCACAGCCCCATACCCAGACACAAGCATGTACCTTCCTCTGGCCAACTAAAGCTTTACTTTTGTAATGCTAATATTTATTTTGATAATTTATCAGGCTAATGTAATTGTCTATTGTACACCCCAGTCTCATTTATTACTGTTAAAGTGATAATCCATAACATTCCATAGCCAATCCATAACTTTCCATTGAGTGTTTGAGCAACAATTCATATGAATTGGTCAGTTTACTAGGTTACTTCTACAAAAACCTCATTCAAAACAACTGGTGTGATTGTGTCGAGTGAGATATTATATTAAAGAAGTTGGTGCGATAAAATCAATTTGATATGTGTCATTAACTTTTAGAAACAATATTGCATCGGAAATTATTTTTTTCCGCAAATTGACACCACCAACACAGGAATGTCTATTCAGTATAACGGATGCAGAGTAATTCATCTGACAAAAGGGTTGAATCATCATTGTGAAGATGATTGATATGAGTGACGGTAAGAAAAATAGGATTTTTAAACATGAAAACGTTACAAAGTACATCTTTAAAGGTCCTATTGATAACATTTTTATGTAGATGAATAATAATAAAAAATAGATACACAGAACTTGTAGAAAGGTGCGGAATAAAAGTATCGCTTTTCCTAAAAAAAATATGATTGTGAATTAATCATTTAAAAAATTTTGTCGGGTCCAAAATGAATGTCTTGTTTATCTCTGTGTAAGATGTCTGACGCTTGGTTCCTGAGCCAATAGTATAACAACGTTGGTATCACGTGGTATCTCTGTGTCGTCAGCGATCAAGGGATAGTAGTTGCCAGTTACCTAACGCTATAGTTCCCTCAAACAATGTATAACAAGGATGCGCACCAGAGGGGATTTAGAAGTGGGTATACACAATGCCCACTGAAACATAAATACTGGTGTATACCCTGCACTACACTACTTAGATGACAAGCTAAACATTACCTAAAGCTAGCTAGCCATATCCTAAGATTACCATAGATTATGTTACATGAATCTTGAAACACCACTGCAAAAAATAACCTAAATCTATAGCTAATGTTGCAAAATGAATTCATTACTTGACCACGAAAGATTCATCACTTGATATACTGTAGTATGACTGAGTCTGTCTGAGTCTCACTCCACTCAACTATGAAATATGCAGGTTGTGCAACAAACTGGCAACCACTTGAGGGGTCATGTGCTTCGAGCAATGGCAGTGTTGTTATGACGTGAATGCAATGTAAGGGGGAAGGGGGAGTGCAACATCTAGTGGCTGAATGTTGTCAATAGCACCCTTAAATTACCCTTTAACTTTTTGTTAATTGCAGGAAAAATCTTCCATTTGTTCTGTTACCAGACAAAATCTGGCTTTGAATGCTGATGTCTCACCACCATTGAAGTTGGCTGGTCAAAGCTGCATTCAAATGCAGATTATTGCCTGCAACTATTACAGACCCTCTCTTTGGCTAATGCTCTGAAGCCAGACTTGAAACCCACATTTTTTTCTGCTCATGTAGATAGACTCACACCTACCTCCATATGTCTGCGCACTTATCTACTCTTCAAACAAGTCAATCGCCTGGCAGCCGCCTGCTGACAGCCTCCCAAGTACTCTGTCTCCGTTAGCCGCTGCCAGGAAATACAGCAGCGATCAAATTTTAATTGGATCGCTCCATCTGACTGTTCCGTTACCTGCCACAGTGGTTTGGTCATTTGCACCAAAATGCCGAAAGGCTCTTTCCTCTATCAACACCTGTCTAGATTCAATGCGGAGCAGCTTTGTCAGGTGTTGTCGGAACCGTTTCTCATCTTCAGCTTCAGCTGTTGAGACAGCAGATATAACATTGTAAAGGAAACTCAGGTTTTGGGCTTCCAGAATAGCAGCGGGTTGATGTAGCGAGTAGGAGGATCATCCTTCAACCCTCAGGCTTGGGTTCAAGCCCCCCATGACAGCATGCATCCATCCTGCTGATGTGTCGGTGAGCAAGACACTGAATCACTACCGGCTCCAGGGCAGCTGTTCTGTAGCTAACCCTGGCCTCTGAACTCTCAGTTGAGGGGGGTCAGGCAAAAAACGAATAAATGAATCAATCAATAGGGTATTCCAAAATGTCTAGATTATATTCAGGTCTGGCTCGTGAACTTTGTCACCCCTTTTTGTCTCTGTCCTTTCTATTTCCATTGAGTTATATACGTAATTTGACCTAAGGCCAGGCCTATACATGGGGCTAAGACTGAAAACTCAAAAACATTTGAGTTTCTTTGACAACAATGTGGATGTCTGGCAACAGTGGGACTGCTTTTAGGACTTGTATCAGTTCAGCTGGGGGCAGATGAACTCATCTCATTTAAACGACAAAGCAGTAGAAAAGAAAGACAGGACTGAACTTACTGTATGTTCTGGACTACTGTGTACTGCAGTTGCTGAGTTGTTCACTTCCTCCAATCACAGGACTTGCTAGGGTTGGAAACAGGGGAGACTTAGTGTTTAGTGAGACCATCCAGTTATTATAAGGTCAAAGGTTCCCTCCCTGCAACAGCCAACGTGTCTACTAACAGCCATGTGTCCTGTTAGTGTGTCCTTGAGCAACACACTGAATCATTACCTGCTTTCACATTTTAATTCCCTCTGGAAAAGACACCTCAACGCCTAAAATGTAAGTATGAATTTAAATTAAAATTGACTTCAAATTGTTGGCCAATGAAAAAGGTGGTGGAGCAGGAAATGGAAATTTAACGAAGAAACCAGTGGTAAAGTAATTGTTGACGAGGAAGGATGCCTCATCATCCTATTTCAGCGGTAGCTAGCTAATGAGGCTGATAGGCGGGTATACTTGAAATGCTCAGAGAACCAGGTGGGCGTATACCTACATATACTGTACGTATGTCAACTACACTAATGAACGGATGTACCAAAAATAAGCATGTTCTAAGGCAATCTTTTGTAAATGCCAGAGGGACCATGTCCCTTTAACAAAACTATACCTTTTTTTCTTCCCCAAGACTACAGATGGCAACCGTGACTTTAAGGGAATCCAAAGGTTTACTGTATAAGCAGACTTGTGCTGTTGTGTATTTTAGAAGGATGATTTGCTGTCGGAGAGGAATATCAGACGTTGAATTCTACGGGTGTTACCTCATCAGAGCCGAGCAGCTGAAGTGTCCACTGTCTTCTCTTCTCTTTGCCCTCTCTCTCTCCATCTCTCTCTCACTCTGTACCCTTATCTCTAGTGCTATCTCTGCCCCAACCCCTCTCTCTATGTCTATCACTCTCTCTCGCTCTCTCTCGCTCTCTCTCTCTCTACACGATGGCCCTTCTATAAAATATATCCCTGTCCTGCACTCTCTCACCCTTGCCTCTTGACCCTAAGGGCAAATGTGCACATGTGCGTGTGTGTGTGTGTGTGTGTGTGCGCGCGCACTGTACTGAGAGTGTGTGCACTGTACATGCATAGACAATTGAGAGTACAGGACTTGTACTTGTATAGATTTGTGTGTGTGTGTGTGTGTGTGTGTGTGTGTCTATGAGAGAGAGAGGAAGTTAAACCAACCCGAGCATAACACCAGTGAGAGATGGACAAAAGAGAGAGAAACAATCAGGGAGGAGAGAGAAAGAAGCGCATGACGACAGACGGAGACATGGGAAATTGGTTTCTATGATCAGATTACTGTACTGGAAACGGCCCACAAGGAAGCGTGGGCTTTATAGGGTTCAATGAAAAGCCCATGTAAGGTAAGTGAAAGCCATTGATCTCCGTACGTCACGTTTCATTGCATTACAGTGGTGAACATGGCCACGCTGTGCAGAGGGCAGGGCTGTATCCAAGCGTGTCCATGTCTGTCTGTGCAGTCCTCATATTTGTGGTCGGGCCTCACTGTCCCCCTCCCTGTGGTTGTGTGTATGTCTGTGTGTGTGTGTGTGTGTGTGTGTGTGTGTGTGTGTGTGTGTGTGTGCGCGCGCGCACGCATGTATGTCCCCCTTGTGGTCATTCCGTGTCTCAGACAGCTGTTTGGTGACCTGGAAACGACCCCCCTGCCCCTAACATGGCTCCTCTCCCAACACACACACACAACAACTCTCTCTCTCTCTCTCTCAATATCGCTCTCTCTCTCTCACACTTAACTCACACTCTCTCTCTCGCACACTCCACCTGACAGGTCTGTGCATGAGTGTGAGCACGTATGTGCACATGTTCGATCTGCAGGGCTGTATTGGAGATACACGTACTTTTGTTTGCAAGGAACTCGTTCTCTTTCAATATATTTGCCTCTCTCTCTCTTATTACACAAACCTCCTCAATTGTTTATTTTTAACAAAACGATACAACAGTGGGAATAGAATCCTCTCCGAGCACTCGTTCTCTCAGCGTCTCTCTCTCTCTCTCTCTCTCTTCAGCCCCGTCTCTCTATCTTTGTCCTTGTCTCTCTATCTTTCTCTCTCTCTCTCCTTCTCTCTCTTTTGTCTCTTTATCTTTGTCTCTGTCTCACTCTCTCTCCCACTCACACAGAAATACACACACACTCTAAGTCTTGGATTCACTGCAGCTCTCAGCCTCTCTCCCGTCTGCCACCCAACTAAACAAAGCCTCAATTAGACTGTCAGAGTGGTTCAGTGGGGTAAAGACCCACTCCAGCCATTATTTCTGGCTGTCTTTTTTAGAAAAAAATACTCACTGACTGGAAACAAAGAGCAGGACGCATGTTATTTGAACCAGGCAATGCCGTCCCGCACAAGGGGTACTGGTGCCATTCCCGGGAATTATATAACAAAGTTCTCAAAGTCAAAAGTCAACATACGTCGTGTCACCTGGGGAATCGTATTGGCTCTGCTTAGAAAATGTGATTTTCCCGCCAAAACATCAACATCAATCATGGGGCTTTCTGGTGAGACTCCAGTGTCTGTCAATGACTGTTAGCATTTTGCTAACTCAACCTGATTACTTTTGAATATGTTTGTTTTGTTCTTGCATCAAAAATACACAACAGGCAAACAAAAATACAAAATAGATTCAAATTTTGATTCGTGTACAAATCGACGCAATGTAAATGGGTATCTACAAGCGGCCGACAAGGGTATACCCCTAAAGGCCACACCACACCGCCCCAACAAACACCAGCCAACACCAACAAACGCAAACAGTTGTTGGTTTGTTTGACTGAATACGATCAATTTCTGTTTAGACAACAACAAAAAGGCTAAATCACTGTCTTAGTAAAGTACAAAAGCAAGTGTATCCTGCCAGCGTAAATTCAGCCAATGTGTGTTAAATTACTTGACCAGTGTTTTTTGTCTACATAGCAATGAAAAAATAAAATAAAATCCAAAAAGCGTCGAAATGCCAACGTGTTCACAGAGGAGGTAAAGTAAAATTGTCATACTTTTATATGCCATAAAGCGAGACGTCACATTTCCCCACGAAATCCAGCCCAGTGGCGGACGAACCTGCATAGTGAATACAAGGCTTCCAGGAAACTGATCTGAACTGTGATCCAAACCCATGGCCATTACACTGCAGTCATCAGAAATGTAATTATAATCTGTTCAAAGCATACAACTACATATAATAGCTTTAAGTATTAAGTATTTTCTTTAAAATTCAGCTATTAAAAAAGACAACTGGCCTCAGGAGCTGGTCAGATCAAACCTATTAAGAAGTAATTGAAAGTGAATGCCATTGTCGTCCAAATTAATTGGAATCTCTGTTTACAAAAATCGATTGATTTGAAAAGTAAATAGACCACACCTTTGGCAGACAGACAGACAGACAGGCAGACAGACAGACAGGCAGGTAGGCAGCGCAGCGGGGATGCGATGTACCTGAAGGGACACTGT
>OMKK01075037.1:0-11840 GCA_900302305.1 Polymixia japonica
CTTTCTCTTGGGGCAGCAGCCTGAGTCCAGCCGTGGCCCGGAGGACCACCGGAGTCCTCTTCCACTCCAGACGGGGGACAGTTTTCCTGGCCACCTTCAGCAACATCTTCACTGTGTGTCCGCCCTTGAGAGACAGTGATAGACTGTACTAGACACAAAACAGTAGTACACGGCAGGACGGCTTTTCTGCTGAAGGTAAAAGGTTGAGAAATAATGTGTTATGTGTCGGTGTTATGTGTCGGATGTGGCTGCCTTAAGCTTCAACAAGAGGAATCTATATTTAGCTTTTCTCACTTTCTACTTCCCATTGTTATCAATTAAGAGTCCCTGCAGATGCAGGTTTTCGGGTAGTGTTTCTGTTTACAGTACAGCGATTGATCCTTTGGGTCAATATAATTGACGAAATATGAAATATGAAAAATGAACTCACCATTTCTGGAGAGTCAGCGTATGCTGACAAACCAGGCTTTATGGAATGGAACATCTCATTGTCCAAAACGGGCAGCTCTGCTAAAAGATACAAGATCCACCAACATCAAATATTCAGCATGTCTTAAATGTTGTATAAATCTGCTAAGCAACCATAAGAAAAATACATCTCTTTATTCAAGAGAATACACACATGAATACATTAAATCTGACGAAATAACGAACGTGTTTTTTTTTTTTCTAAGAACAGGATCAAGTGTTATCTACATCTCCCAGGTATAAATTTGCAGTTCTACAGAAGTGATAGCTTGTGAAAGAAACACAAGTCAGGAAATGGAAGGAGATTCAACGCCACCTGCTCTATCTGTCTGCCAACTAACATTGCTACATCCCTGTTTGTAACTCTACCATTCCTATTGTATATAAGGCACGTTAATGCATGACAAAAATCCTTGCTGCTGTAAGTAAAACCCATCATCTAAGGCATTTCTTACAAAGACTACCCTACGATTACTGTATTATGTAAACAACAGAGTGGGTGAGTGAAGGAGCAAAGGAGAGAAAGAAGCGCTCGGGTTTGCCCGACATTACCCGTTTCTTTCTGGATGAAGGTATAGACGTGGATGCGTGTCCCAGTGCTTCCCGCGTCAAACATCACGCTGTAGAAAATGCGGCTGAAGTTGGCCGGGCGGCTCAGGCCGGGGAGGAAGCCGCCTATGGTGTTGGTCAGGTCCAGGAGAGTTGTCTTGACCTGGGCACGGCTCAGCCCCGCCGCGACCAGCAGGACCACGATCACCGCGGACGCCACGGGCCTCATCTTCACTCTGGGGAATCGGCAGGAAACGGCAAGTCTTCAAACTTCCGGTTGAGGATCTACGAGGATGTTTCTCAAACAAACAAGTATAGCCACTACACTATGAAGGAGGCAGCTCAGACTAGACAGGAGGACAGTCCAACACCGTCTGCTCTGGGAAGATGAAAGGGTCCCGAGGTGACAAGAAACAGAGGAGTAACGAGCAATTACGTGAAGTTATGTACCCTGGCCTTTGACCACACCCTTTTAGTCATCCTACCAAACCACAGGAGAACATCCCAAAATCGCTGAGGACTCTCTGCCTGCTGAGGCAACTACTGCACCATGGAGATGCTCTGAAAAGACAGAGCATTTCAGGGTGGTGGATTCTGATATAGGCCTAGGTCGACTTCATGAATGTTGCTAGGCTGTCTAGATAAGTTAAAAAATATTTTTAAAAATGGGCACCTGTCCCTGACTCCTCCCACATTTCTTTCACCATTATTATCTCCTAACATACAGTGTAGTTAGATAGTTATACAATTCAATACTAAATCATAACTAACATAAGAAATTCTCTCATATGGGAGTCCCTGGGACAAAACCTTATCAAATGGGGTCCAATAGCTGAGTTTGAGAACCGCTGATTTAGTGAGTGTTGTTTAATTCCTGTTTTTTTAACATGTGCTCATTTTCCTGTATTTATTAAACGGAGCCTGATTGTACTGTTGAAATCACTTGATGCATGTATGCCCCTTTAAAGTAAGTTCTCTGTTCTCTACGGACACAGAACAACAAGACATGCCAGCATCCATTAGCTGTTGAAACCTGCCATTTGAGTCTGACGTGTATTGATTGGAATACACTGGCAAATGCGGGGTGTTTTGGTTCTTTCAAGAACACACATTTCAGGTTTAATCTTGTACCCAAACAGAAGCTGTGAAAAAGTTTCTTATGATCGTTTAATTTCTCGAATAAACAATGATTTCTACAATGGCTTAATAAATACCATTGTCTGAGTGTTTGATACAAAAATGAGAATATTAGCCTATGTGACAGCTAAATATGGGTTTTGAGCTTTTTGAAGTAGTAAAACAGTACATTTGTAATGATTGTTATCACTGTAGAAAACAGAAGTACTTTGTGTCATGATTTAAAGGTTATGGTTTTAGATGGTATGTCTAAAAGACAAACCCAGAAGTTGCTCCATTGATGATGAATTGACTTTTACATTCAGATTAATTCATCTCCATTGTAGCAGTAACACATATCAACCAGAAAATAGAATTGATAATTGTCCCAATATTAACAAAGTCCGTCTCCACAGTCATAATAATTGCAAACAGTTTCACCATCTGTCAGACCGCTCCAAGATTTTGTCTCTTGATGGAAACATCTTTAACAGTCTCTCTCCTGAAGTCTGGAGAGACATGTTATAAATATACCACATAGTATTCAAGATCAAAAGAAAGGTGTATGAATTATTTGTTCAGGGAGGAATACCTCGCAAGACACGAGTCATAATTTCACATAGTATAGGATTATTGCACCTACTGCACTATTTCTGTAAAGCCCAGCTGCCAAGTTTATGATTAGCCACAGTATGAGTATGATGGACCAAGCTTGTGTCAGACAACTAGACTTGTTTGGGCTTTACAGCTATTTGTCATGTTCCATCTTGCAAATAGAATTATGGAATTAAACTGCAGAGAATATTTGACACTAACTATTGTGACGCAACTTCTAAGCTAGTATAACTGGCAATTAACCCAAAATGTAACGATTTTTTTTTAACTGTTACATGAGATAGACACACGTCGACTTAGCTTTTAGCCGGCTAGCAAACGGGCTAATGTAACCTAAATATAGCCGAACGTGAGTTAAAGCCGTTTCTATGAGTTCCTCGTAGAAACACGGGGTTCAAAAACAAAAACACCACCACCACCTAATATACTCCTATAAAACACGGTAGAAAGATTCCATTCGGTACTTTTTGTAAACGCTTATCATATCTCATGCTCACCATGATGCCGGGCTACTCACAACAAACACATACTACGTCAACGATGTTATGATGAACGTCAAGATGTCGCCTTCAGCAACATTACGGGGCGCAGAGATGAACCGCTCATAATGATAAACATGTCTGACTAAAAATAAACCAAAAGCCCACAAGACCAATTTCTAGAATGCTTATTGCTGTCAAGGGAACCCCTACTGTAATTAATTTTCTGCCAGAAGGAGCATATTTCTATTGTTTTGATTTCACCAGTAGTCAAAACAAGAAGAATCCGCTCAGCAGCAAAAATTATAGCCTGTATATTGCCGAACACCCAAAAATATCTCAAGTTGAAATGATATCCACGTCTTTTATGTCGGTAGTTCTTTTTAGTTCTGCTTCTTTAGTTTACTCCTCATTTAAGGTTTGTCTGTAATGCTGTATAACCAAACTTCCTGACACAATCAGAATACTGTTTCATGATGAACCAAACCACATCTGACAAATGAAGTTTAGACAAATGATCACTTATGTATGTATGATCTAATCAAGCAACAAATTGCAGAATCAAATAACCTTAATGTGATATTGTGAAATCTGCACCTTGTTGTGTCTCATTCTGTGGCCTCGGGGAAAGTTTAACTTTCTTAAATACTTTGTCTCCAAACAAATCTGACAAATCACCGTGGTATACCTTTAAACAATTTATTCCAAAGGAACTTTGCCATAACCACTCAAAAAAAAAGAAAAATCAAAGGTCAAGTTTCAATGGATGTAAACCAATTTCTCTACTGTGCATGATCAGAAACGGGAGGTATAGATGTGACACTACAGTACAAACTATATGAATCTAACATATTCAAACACACACCAAGTCAGACACTGGACAGTAGAGAACGTACATCAGCTAAAACCATAACTAGCAATTTCACTGGAGTGTTGCGGTCTCTCGATGTTCGGATGTTGCCTTCTATTCACCTCATATATATATCTACACATTGCTTTAATACACAGAAGAATTGAAAAAACATAGTGGAGGCTAAATGGAAGAACGTTGTTTCAATCACTGTCAGATGCAGAAAAAGACACACATTAAACCGTGGTCTTTACAGTCCAGACAGAAAAAACCATCTAGAAACTAGAAACATCCAGTAGGGATCATTCACAGCTACCTTACACAATGTCCATGAAGACTGGGTGACAGCGATATTCATTGCATGTTTTTCAGTTCATTTTCTCCCCTATAATGAAGAGAGGTTTGTGTTCAATTAGAAAGTATGTTTGAGCAATACTATTGTCCAGGCAAGATCCATTTCGGTCAAAGTAACAGAAACGTCAGTTCAACTTGGAAAGTCAAACCACAAGGTATAAGAGCAGCTCACAATAACCCCCTGTGAAAAAAAAAAAAAAGACTTCATAACAGTAACAGACCTGTAACCCATTTCCAAACCCCTCTTAACCACCTTCTTCCATATTAAGGCATATAAGTCACTGAAGGTTGTGCTAGATGTATCACAGCTATTATTAGAGCGCTCCTATCAAGTTAGCGTCCCATGGTTGGCATGGTCACAGCTGGGCTCTGCAGGGTGGAGTCCTCAGCCTTCCATTGTGATGTCACCGTCTTGATCTGGGTGTAGAACTGGATGCCCTGGTGACAAAGAGATGCCATAGAAGAAAATGACCACGCAGTACAACTGACTAGGTAGTGTCTGTGTTTTAAAAAAGATTTTTTTTTTTTTTACCTGTTTTCCATAGAAATTGGTGTCTCCTCTGAATGAGCCTCTGGAGCCAGTGAAGGAGAACATGGGCAGGGGGACAGGGATGGGCACATTCACACCGATCTGCACAAACACACACACACACAAAAAAAGACAAATCAGTCACCACAATATGAAGGAGTCATATTATATTAGTATCAATATTATCAGTAAAGACTACACACTGAACAGACAACTAGTTTCCTCTAATCCAGCTTCCCCGTCCCGTTTACTAGATTTGGGTCAGCGCCTCACCTGGCCCACGTCCACCTCATGAGTGTATTTGCGGGCAGTGGCTCCGTTGGTGGTAAAGATAGCAGTGCCGTTGCCGTAGGGGTTCCTGTTGATCAAAGCAATGGCTTCATCCAGACTGTCAGCCTCAAGGACTACAAGCACCGGCCCAAAGATCTCTTCCTTGTAACATGTCATCTCCGGCTGGGGAAAACAAGACCAGAACGATCATACCAGCGTTCCCCCCACAGGGGCAGCCCGTGAACACTAGAACAAAGGATTTTGGCGTGCTCAACTCCAATATCTTATAAAGTCTCTGGGTGCATGGTCTAGATTGAAACTTGTAGGATAGAAACTAATGCTCTAAACCAAAACTAATAATTATAGATTTTTTTAAAATGAGGCATACGAAACAAGAACCGCTGTGTAGACCACTTCAGAACTACTCTGCAGATCACAACAAGTGCAACAACTTTAATTATTTAAGTGATAAAGCATAAGACATTTATACATAATGTACTGCACTATGCAAACAAAGGAGTATGCGAGCAAAATGTAGCAGGGCAGCATTTAACCGCATTAGTTTTAATATTTCAGGATGCATGTGTGATGCAATTCAAGTGACATTTCATTCTGGGGGCTGCTTGGAGATAGCCAGATGGGTTGCGTATAAGCACACGTTTTTCCTGAAACCCTCACAGCTTAAAGGCGGCTCACATACGCTGCAATACGCTTGCGCTGCAGAGAATAATAGCTGCATTGTATAGAGCTAAATATGGTAATGAAGATTGTTATGATTTGGTAAATTTACAATGCGTCCATAAGACAGAGGTCCATGCACGAGGGTAAAGACTGGACATATGTGTCATAGTTGTGCCTTTACAGCCATTGTTTTTGTCCCACCATGTGGAAACAATAGCAGCTACAAAGGTCAGCAACATGGCCGGCTGACCTTTGCTGCACCAGACGCAATGTCAACCTGCCATATGCTTTTGTCAGGCTGACGTGTTCAATTGTGAAATGTATGATCAGCAGTGTCTTTATCTCAAGAACATTTTTTCAATGACCACAAACTAATGAAACAAGTGGCTTGCCTTGCTCTAAAGCCTAATATTGCGGTTAGCTACTTTGAGTAGCTCTCGACAATGAAAAAGCAGTATCGGTGCATCCCTTGTTGTCAAGCCGGTTCCTGTCTCACCGTAACATTGCCGATGATGGTGGGTCCTACAAAGTTGCCATTTTCGTATCCTTTGACCTTGACATTTCTCCCATCCAGCAGCAGCTTGGCACCCTCGTCCACCCCGCTCTGGATCAAAGAGTCCACCCTGGCCTTGGCTTGAGGAGAGATCAGGGGGCCCACATCAGCCCCAGGCTGATCTCCTTCAGGGCAAGAACACACATGCACAAAAAAAAAAAAAAAATGTTTTACACTGGGTAGTTGATTGATCACACCTTTAAAAAATAAAAATTCACAAATCCCTGAAAAGAAAGTTTACTTGTTTACCTGCGTTGACTCGCAGTGCCTTTGAGCGCTCCACCAGCTCTGGGAGCCAGTCCCGGGCCTCCCCGACAAGAATGGCAGTAGAGAGAGCCATACAGCGCTGGCCTGCCGCCCCGAAGGCGGCGCCCACCAGCTGGTTGAGCGTGTTCTCTCTGTTGGCATCGGGCATCACCACACCATGGTTCTTGGCACCCTTGGAAGCAAAATATAGGACACGGCTCTGTAGGGTTTCTCTGTAATACATTTTCACATCAAACAGCTGCAGCGAAAAGCTAATCGCATATCTAACAAACTACAGGGATTTGCGGCCGTGTACTGGTTTAGTCTTGATAACACAGCAAAAGCAAATGTTTCCCGTCCATAATTATGGACACTGTGTGTAATGTGCGGGTGGTCATGCAAAAAAAAAAGTTGCTGTTTTTCTTCCCGGTCCTACAAATCACACAGATTAAAGTTGAATTTACGCCAATGGTGCCAAAATGCAATATCAGGTCTTCTGGAAGTACCATGTTAGACTGCACTCTCTTGCCATTCTTGGAGCCCTGCTGATAGATGTACTCCCCAGCCTGATTGGAGCCCACAAAGCTGATAGCCTTGATGGAGGGATGGTCACAGATGAAGTCCACAGCTAGACAAGAGATGGAAATAGAAATAATAACTCCAGTCTTCTGTGAATCCTAAAGGCACAATCTGACAGCATAATGCCCTCTGATAAGTAGTCTCCAACAGAGTTTGCCTGCAGCACTTTGGTGAATAACCTACATATATGAGCTCTACACATAATGAAAATCGTTAATCTATGCATTGCCTAGGGGTATAGAAGTGATCAAATGACCTGGACCTTTCCCTTTGCTTACATGTTTTGAATAAACAGAAATCCAGTTTAAAAGCAAATGCATACACGCTACGCGCTTCCTATTTCCATATTCTGTGTGTGCACTCGCCCACTCACCTGCATGCTGTCCATGGATGATGTTAAGCGTTCCATCCGGTGCCCCAGAGTCCTGGAGCAGCTTGGCCAGTAGCGTGGTGCATCCTGGGACACGTTCGGACGGTTTCATCAGGTAGGTGTTGCCGCATACCATGCCAATGGGGAACATCCACAGCGGGATCATAGCAGGGAAGTTGAAAGGGGCGATGCCGGCGCACACACCAAGGGGCAGGCGGTAGGTGTAAGTGTCCATGTCCTTGGCAATGGAGGGCAGGGTCTCCCCCAGCATCAGGGATGTAATGCTGCAGGCGTGCTCAACCACCTCTAGGGGGCAGAGAGGAGTGGAGTGTGAGTGGGGTAAACCCTGACAGAGGTACTGATGGATGATATGAGCTGCACTAAAAGCAACGATAACACATGACAAACAGTCTCAAACCATTTTAATGGAAAAGCTGAGTTAATGATTTAATGGACACATTGCAGTATATTATCCAGTTTGTACTTACCTTATGCAAGGCCTAAAAATATATATAAATAATCACAGCTGTTTATTTTTTAGGTTTTTTTGAGTGAACTATTATTTGGTCTTAAATTTGATGAATTTAAGCAAGTAAGTCCCTTTGCCTGTACTGTAGAAAATCTCTCTGTAGGGGTGGCAAACCACACCTGTGAATGTAGCCTGCCCTTCAGCTTAATGAGGTATGGTTATGGAGCCCAAATAATTTGGGCATCCTAGAAAAGGCACTGCACGAGTGATGACAATAAGTACACCTTCTGTTCAGTACCACAGCGCCTTTGTGATGAGAACGTGTAGTTCTTTCAGAAGAATCATGGTCACTTTAAAGTTTCACAGCACAACTTTTACTTCACTTTGTCAATTATTTAGACATAGATATTAAAAAAAAAAAAAGAACAAAAAGGACAATGTGACAAAGTTTGACAGAGAAGTTATAGAGGAGGGGGAGGACTCTTAAAGACTTTGGAAAAGATCTTTGCTAGCTCTATCTTGTAACTACACTTATGTTTGGTTTCCCAGGATTTTACATGCCATCACTGGCAAGTCTGCTAATGTCAACAAGCATGTCTCAATGAGCAGAATCAGATAATCTTAAATTATGGAGCACTTAACTAAAGCTAGCTTTACAAAAAGGCACGAAATCAACAGTTAAATATACAGATGGTAAAATTGTTATATCAGGTCTGAACAATGTTATTCTAATGAAATATTGCTTCTGTGAACCTTGCTTTGCCAACTTAAGCATTTTTAAGGACACTTTTATTTAAATTTGCCAATGTAGTTGAGAACAGAAAATACTTTTTGCTACCACATTAATAATGCAAGTAAAATAGTTTTGCTGGAGGTGTCATACATAAATATACACTCTCCAGCCACCTGGGATGCAGCTTTCACCCAGGCAACGGCTTTAACAAGTCATAAGGAGCTAAAAGACAACAGGGACTCAACACAGTTTCAATATGGGATCTCTCAGATCACGCTTTCATTGACCATCTTGGTAGCTGGGAGCCACTTCCATGCTTTACTTACGCAGGCCTCTGAATACATCCCCCTCTGCATCAGCCAGAGTCTTGCCCTGCTCCAGAGTGATCACCTTAGCCAGCTCTTTCTGAAATATCAAAAAGGAAAAGACCTTTTGAGATCCCCAAGTTCCCTAAAGAATTCAGTGATGAAAAAGAATATTTACAGATCAATTCAATATTCTCCGATAGACGTATGCGAGACGCCGGCAGGTTTCCCCTACAATGTTATCTTTGATGAGCTGTTGGTAGCGAAGGAAGATCTGCTGTCTGCTGAGGATGGAAGTCTCAGACCAGGACGCGAAGGCCCGAGAACAGGAGTCCACTGCTGCTAGCATCTCTAGCTGGGTAGCTTTGGGAACACGGCCCACCACCTCATTAGTGGCCTATGGAACAGGAGACAATACAGTCAGACTGCAATTCACTTGACTGCGGGGGGAAGTAATCAAAGTTACTGCTGTACATTAGCTCATCGATATTAATAACCAGTTTTTATGTTAAAACCTCTATATGCTATGCAATTTTATGGGAGTGAGAGTAGAAGGCTGTTTTTGTGTTGTGTAATCGTCTATCGTTGCCTTTCTAGAGGAAAACACAAGATGAGCTGAATGTCAATAGGGCTGGCGCTATGGAATACATAACTGCATCATCATGCTAAGGTTAAATTCAACTGGCTGTGTAGAATGTATTTCGATCTGCGCGTGTAACCAATCAAACTGGCATAAATTATTTTATATTCACTTTTTCCTCTACAGGTCCTTGACTTACTATTACTGTTTATTTGTGTCCAGCTTGTCTCCGAGATCATGCACAGTACTTATATTACCGCTTGAAGCAGTTGTGGGGATAAGGTTTAGTTCATGTAAGGGTATAGATACTTACAGGGTTGTGAATGTCAAGCCATTCTGAGGTATTGGACTCCACAAACTTGCCATCAATGAATAGTTTGGTAGTGGGCTGGAGGATTAACGAAGCACAGACTTAAAATAATGTATTATTATAGTTGCTTCCTGTCTGGTTACATTATCATTATGGCCATTTAGGCAATATATCCATCAATAAGTCCCATTTACTAAGTTAATAGAAAATAATGAAACAGTATGGGGTAACAGATAATTCATCCATTAACGATTTAGTAAAATCCATGACTGAAAGCTCTTACCACTGTGGAGGAGTAACATTTGCGACCCAACTGAAGAGGGGCCTGCGAGAAAAGTAAGACGATGGCATTAGGAGAACCTATATTCATATGAAATTATTTGATCAGGGCTCACAACAGCAGGAAACAGCAGTTATGAATGTGTGCATACTTGTCACGTCGCCCCATGTTTTGATGGAAAAAAAAAAAAAACCTTACCCTTTCTACCCGACGTCACACAGACACATATAAATATTAAATGCCTGCAAGAGTTTCACTTCACTGTGCAACGTGTCTGGAACACAGCGACTAATGTGCAGGGTAACGTCGGCTAGCCAGACTGAGCTGCACACAAGCCAAACAAAACAACGATTGACGTTTATGAAATATGCACACACGTTGGTTTTACCTTCTTGCTCACAAGAGACCTGAGGATAATCCCTGCCATTGACGAATAGAGACGTGCACACTTCTATTCCTACTAAAGCTATTCTATTCCCCTCGCACCGACCCAAAAAGACACCCGAGTTGGGGGGAGAACTTCTAGCTAGCAGCAGTCACGCAGAGTCAAACGGCAGAGGACAACGACAAATGCTGGGGTTTTTATGTGATCTATAATCGTGAAGATGGTTATTATGCGGGGTTTTAGTAAAAAGTCGGAGAGGACATCATTTGTTGATCGGCGGAAACTGCGCATCCGTATTCGTCGTTTCCGTTTAACGTGGGCGGGGTAAACGCGATTCAGCAGCCAATCAATTAATGTAAATGAAGAGCCGCCCTAAATCTTATGAAGCTGATTGGCTGCTCTACGGGAGTAGACGCAAGCGTCTCTCATTAAGCCCGCCCCATCTCTGTTATTCGATTGGTACAAAATCAGTCCTGTTTTAAAATCCCCACTTCAATAACTTTCGTATGAAGATCTCAGGCCTATCACAACACTTTTAATATCGCTGCCTAACTAGACTAAGTTTAATCTTCTTATGGGGCAAAGAAATTAAATTAAATTAAATTAAAACCTAAGGGCAGGTGACTGTTTCTATGGCAACATACATACATACCGGTACAATATGGAGTTCCTACACTGGAGTTGCCATGACGTCGCGCAATGGATTGAATCCATAGGATTTCCACAATATAAAGTACGATAAATTAATTATTAACTTTAACATACGCTATGTTTCCATAAATTCACAAGCCTTTTGCATTTCTTGAAATAGTTACATTCTCAACCTGCTAATCCATTTCTATTACAGGCATGTTTCACGGAGAACCTCATCACAGGTAGAAAACTGATTTATGTCAATTGTCTCTATCTTCCAAGACTAGGAATCACAGACTTTAAAGATATGCAGGTAAGAAGAACCGCAAGTGTGTGTGTGTGTGTGTGTGTGTGTGTGTGTGTGTGTGTGTGTGTGTGTGTGTGTGTCAGCTTGAATGAGCACGTGTGTTTGACTGTAGATAGGGTAGGGCTGGATAGCATGAGACCAGGAAAATGTGAAACTAAATGTTTTATAAAACAATGGCA
>OMKK01075038.1:9957-20187 GCA_900302305.1 Polymixia japonica
AATATCAGCAGACAGCAACAGAGAGTATGTGTGTGTGCATGTGTGCGTGTGTGTGTGCATGTGTGTGTGTGTGTATGCATGTGTGTGTGTGTGTGTGTGTGCATGTGTGCGTGTGTGTATGCATGTGTGTGTGCATGTGTGTGTGTGCATGTGTGTGTGTGTGTGTGTGCATGTGTGTGTATGGAGTTGCATGCATGTAATATGTGCATGCATGACTTTTAAAGCAGCTCCAGCATTTAATGTCCTTCCTGAGTCAAGCTAGATTTTCACCGTTCAAACTGGTCCACCTTGACGTTGTCTCAACATTAATGTGCTCTCAGAAAGCCTGTAGGAACACAATGATATGCAAGTTTCATTGATGTAAATTGCGTTAGGGCTCCAGTGGAGATGTGTTATATCCACACACAGTCAAATTCGTAGATAAAGGGTCTGCATTCACACACAAATTGGTATGACGAGAACAAAATAATCCACCCAAACTACAAAACCATGTAGCTGTGCTTGAAGTGACTTTTTGCGATAACATTTACTCTGATATGAGGCACAAATATTTCATTGTGGGTTTCAAAGCGGGTCTGACTCCAGAAATATTGTTTTCTGATAGAAATTGAACGGAGGATTAAACAGTGTCCTCCTTGGTCAGGGGTCAAACCAAAGCTTATCAAGCTCGGCCTTTTTGTCCCGTATGAATATGTTTTGGTAAAGGTTATTTTTCTTTAATCAATCCGTCATGCGCTTGAAGCAACGATTAGACAAAACCGATGTTCATTGGCTGCTGGCAGGCATTGCATACATCATTTTAAAGAGTTAATGTTAAAAATGTATTTATTCAGAGCATTAGCCAACAAGCTAACCGTACCCGGAGTCTTAACAGAACATCTGGGGGGAAGGAGACGTTGTTTTGTGATCTTAGAAGAAAGACAGAACGCAAACCGCTTCAGTAAAGAAACACTCAGCTGTATTTAATGTGTATGATGTGCCTCTTCATCGTTCTCCTTCATCACCAGCATGTCAGCAACAAAAAATAGACACACCGACATCAGTATTATTAGACTCAGGTCCATCATTTGTATTGTGAGTTCAGATTGTAGCCTGATGTGTGAATGATCAATACTGGTATATTAAGTCTTGTGTAGTCTGGGTGTCAACTATAACGTCTGGATTGTTCTCTCTATCGTCTGGGATGGCTTACTTAAGAGACATCGCTTTATTTTCCAGGTTCAGGTTTCCAGGTTCAACTAAACAGTATTACTGAAAGCACTGGCGGCCTTCTCAGGTGTTCGAGGGCATGAGGCAGATTCGTACGCTGTGCTCGGTCCAGTTTACAAGCCTTGAGTCTTAACCTGGAAAGTATTGCAGTACATCTTCGTAGACAACATAGTCACCAATGGTTAGGTTAGGTTAGGTGTTATCGTTGAGTTTTAATGTCAGTGAGGCCTAACTAGATTTCAACTGTGTTTATACTACTGACCTCTGTTATTGTACTTTTGATATGATGATTTTGATGATATTTACAATTCAGGCACACTTGTGTCTCGGAGAACGTCTTGAAGGGGCGTCGTTTGAAGAATTTGCGTAGGGCACGAAAAAGCATTTTAAGGGAATTAATGGACCAATACAGGGATATTATACTGAAAACACTTTCTTTATTCTTACATAGTACATTCATATAAACTTTTATTACAGAATCATGAAGAAAATATTAAAACGGCAACATCAATTACACATTTATACATGTAAGTCTCAGACAAACACGATTTTTATTACAATATACAGCACCTGTAGATCGGTGCACAAATCGCTCCCCTCCGCTCCTCCAGACCTGCGCCGTTCGTTTTGAGACGTTCAAAATGTTTCTGAAGAGCCCAGAGACGGTTGGGTGGTGAAGGCCCCTGCCAGCAGATCCACGTGTACACCCCTGCAGGCTCGGGATATGAATGCCTGGGATTGAGCCTTCTCTCCTGTGTCTTCCCCTGAGCTCTGAGCTTGAAATAGGACTACATGTGTTGGTAGTTCTATACCCCCGTTTAAAAAGGTTCCTCAGACAGACCATGCGCTACTTGTCATTTCTCATGAAGCGTTTTTTTCATCTGTTCTTTCTGTTAACCCCCTCGTCACAGTCGCTAGAAATCCGTTTTGTTTTGTCTTGCTGTTCTTAAACATTACTCAATTTCCTGTGGTGTTTTTGCAGCAACGATGGAGGTTGGCACAGCGCTGTAGCTTGTTATTGCTATCGCTATCTGGCTTGCTATCTATCCAGCTCGTCCCTTCACTTTGTTCGAGACGATTGCACAACTCACTGTTTACAGTATGTCTTCTTCTTCCTCGCCCACCGGCGAGAGAGAGAGAGAGAGAGGACCGATGATGTCGGAGCACATGTCACAACACGCACCAATTAAAACTAGTGTAGAACCTCTGGGATATCGCAGGGATGTGTTCCTACGGAAACTAGATCAGAAAATTGACGTAACAAATCAGTTACCCAACACGTCCAATTTCTACCCATATTTGGCAGGTTGGCGGGTGTTAACTTCAAGCTCTGATTGGATTTATTTAATGTCTTTGCTCATTTCATGAACACTATTGTATGTCACAAAAAGCACGTCAGTCGGAACATATTTTCACGGTTTGATCATGTTTTGGTTTATATAAAATGCGTGAAGTTGCCAAGGCCTCCGAGGTATAAATGTAAGAAACATTTGCGTGGGCGCTAATTGTTTGTACTTAAAAAAACAGAAGTTTCCGATCACTAAATATGTGGACAAGCGTTTTTGTGCGTAACATATGGTAAGGACTGGGATGTAGATTGTTTGTGCCACTAATTCATATGGAATATGTTAATTGCAAGGCACACAAAAGATGATTAAAACGGTGAGCGTGTTTTAAGATATCACAACGCATTCCTTTCACCTTCCCTTGAACGTGCTATTTAGCGCTGAGAGAAAGATAGTTTTCACAATGAATCTTTAAATAGTGTGCTAAATGATCTACTATAATCTGTAATCTGCTCTGTCACAGTGTATTCTGCTATTGGATACTAATGGCCAAAGATAATCGACAGGAAGAGGATGGATAAGATCGAGTGATGATGGAGACTCAGCAGGACTCAGGAGGACTTTTATCAGAACCACGTCTTAACAAAGAGCTGAAATGAAAAGTAGAAAACCTGTTTCCCTCGTAGCCCCAGTGTAGAAATAATCTACGATTAATGGGGCAATATTCCCACTCAAATACTTCAGTAAAAAGGTTGACCATTTTCATGACAGATTTATTCTATACGTTTTATCTTATGCTACTGTTTATTTTAGTACTGTATTATTTTCTGTGTTAAGTTTGTTATGTACATGTTCACAGCATCAGTTAAGGACTCTGCATCTGTTTATTATTAACAGATATTACTATCAAATATCATCAGAAGTCATGAAACAGCCTAGTTGTTGTTTATCAGGATTAAGTGAAACAGAATGACACGTCTATATCGGACTATCTGACAAACAAACAAACCAGAAGTATATGAACATGTGTAGGAATAGGGAGTCTGCTGTCACATCAGGGCATGTAATTAAACAGGTCTACCTCTAATTCACCTGCAAAAACACATTGTTCTTTACCTCTAACGGTACTACATGCCAGGTATTACCTCAGTTACGCTGGCCTCAATTCCTGTCCACGCTTGGCAAGGGTTTTGCCCTACATGCAGGCCCGAGAGTTCCTTAGAGTCGTCTCTTGCTGTTAGCGGTAATGGTCACATATTGTCTTGCCCAGCGACACCATCACTAATACAGACATGATCTTGTCATTGAAGCGCAATCCATTTTACACTGCTATCTAGTCTAGGAAGTGTGTGTAACTGTGATCAAGACAGAGCGTTGCTTAAAATTAATTTACACACTCGGTCAACCTTCCACTATGCACCATAACGGCCAGTTCAATAACCTGACTTTTCAATTTGTCACTTGACCTTTTTTGTGGAGAAACGACACAGTAAACCAATCAGCGGCTGCTTAACGCACTTGAGGATTTTAGAGAGTTTTTGCTTTGAAACGTTCATGTTTTATGGATCTCTATGACTTTAACGAAAACTTTTTTTTTTTTTCACCTGTTCGTAAGTCTATACGTTGACGAAACAAGAGAAAAAATAGACAGAAGTTAGAAAAACGACCCAAAAACCTTTTCCTTGTGTTAATAAATCACTATAACGAGATCCACACACGAGAGAGAAAACAACGCAGGCAGAACGTAGAAAACGGAAGAATTCTTCTTCCCTTGCCTCTCTGGGCAGCACATGATCACGATTGTACTGGAAAAAAACGGTTTAGATCAGTTTAATTAGTTAGTTTAGTTACATTCTTATTCTGTTCATTTTATTCGTAAAATAATGCAGAACGGCTGCAGCTGTCAAACTATCGGTGTTGGGAAGGTTCTGCATCCGTCTCAGTTACGCTAATTTTGTAGCCCGCTCTAAATGAGCAGTATCAACCATCCCGCTTGTTGCGTTGACAGCAACTGTAATTGCCTCAGGGCTGTAGATTCCCCGGTATATGGCTCGGGGAATTTGAAGGAAGAAAAAATAATACCGTACGTCTGCACTGCAGCCTTCATAGGCCTTCGCCTTTTTACACTGTGGAAGGGCTTTCAGACGCAGGGTCATGATCCGGGCTACATCTCGGAATTCCTGCGAGTTTTGATATCTTGATGATGAAGTGTAAAAAGCGTTGGTTGTAGTGGCTCATGTTCCACTTTTGTACAGAAGTACAAAACGCAACGGTGCGCATTCCTAATAATCCAAGAACAATGTTTCCTTACTGACACGTTTAACCGATTCTCAAACGGCTCTTGAGGAAAACGTAAATATATCCGCTGCATAGTGTTTGTTAAATAATCTTGTCAAGAACCATCAGCCATCTTTGCTGATGACTGGAAATGAAACAATGTGTCACTATGGTGCTTTTTCTAGACGGTTCTTTGTGTGGTAATGATATCTTATTTGCATCTTTCTTTTTTCAGCTGATTTAGCTGACGGTTTCTGACAAGTAAAATACAATCACTGAATAAATGCTATAAATTCAGTAGAATATCATTTCCGGCCTTGAAACAATTTGCATCATAATCTAAAAAAGCAGTTGTTAAATGATGAAGTGATTGTGACGTGATTGTGATCCATGATGATAGATAATCAGCTTCTGAGGGTTAATCTCCTGTATATCATCTTTTATGTATTTTATTTTTATTAACTTTCAGTGACAAATTGCAAAATGGGACAATTTCTTTAAGTCTCTTACTGTATATTGATTTCTTCTCTACTGTCTAATAGTAAAGCTTTTTCATCTGGTTATTACTAATAAAATACAGGAACAATAACACTGTTCTTGTAATGTAATCACAATTAGAGTTGGACACTAATGCAAAGCAATAATTGCATTTTTAGTTTATGTTTACATCATTATGAAAAACAAACAGTCAATACTCATTTATTACAAGAAAACAAGACGGACCACAGCAACACACATCAAAACAAAGACAGAACTTAAAGGAGTTCCCTTTGCTGTTTAAGACAGACAGACAGACAGACAGATAGATAGATAGATAGATAGATAGATAGATAGATAGATAGATAGATAGATAGATAGATAGATAGATAGATAGATAGATAGATAGATAGATAGATAGATAGATAGATAGATAGATAGATAGATAGATAGATAGATAGATAGATAGATAGATAGATAGATAGATAGATAGATAGATAGATAGATAGAATCACAGATGCAGATCCTAAGCTCACACTATTCCATTATAATATGTAAGGCTGTACCAGTGTAATGTGTCTTGCTGCAGAGCAGGTGGGTGGATGGTGGAGTCAGAAAATCTCATATAAACATTGTCTGCTGAAGCAGAATGGAAATTTTATCGCCATTGCAACTACATCCAAACACCATTATCTTTATCATTTCAGCTAATCTGACATCAGAACTCCCCATTTCTCGATGTTCTCCGAGTAACTGTCATGTTATCACATAAAACAAATGATCAGTATTGTTGATACTGAAATGAACTGTGCCATTGCAGAGTCTTGTTTTGCAGGGAAAATCCTGCCCACAATGTGCTCAAAACATTACAACTAGTGATGGTTTCACTACAATAGGACAACCTAACTACGACCGGGCTACGACAAATCAGGAGAATCATGGTTCAGGCCACTGTTGACATTCATCTGTTTTTTTTGTCTGTATTGTCAAAAGGCATCACATGTATTTTGTTTACTAAAGTCTATAATTGAACATTGCCAAATTATTCCCCTGAATTATGCTAAGCCTGCAGACCGCTCCAATTTCCTCCAAAGAACAATGGCGGTATGTTGCCCACTCACTAATGCTGCAATTTGGCAAAAAAGAAAGGGAAAAAGGATTTATGATTATTAAAATAAAGGTACATTTCAGCTCGTGGTAATGTTTACGAGTATAAAGGGGGTAAAACACAGCTGTTGAGATGCCTTGGGTGGTAACTGTGTGTAACCCTAGCGCTGCCTTTAAAATGTGACTGTTATGACGACTATGACCTCCTAGACAACGTAAGGGGGACAAATGTCCCACTTATCCTGGTGTTATAAGATGTGCTGTAATTACAAATTGAAAAAAATACATTAAATAATACACATTGATTTCTAGGCCTCCGTAGATCTTTATTACATCTCATTGTATTTTTAAGATGTAGAACCTCTACTTACATGGATGACAAGGTAAACACATAATCTAAGAAAAGGTTTGCCTAAACTGAAACTAATTAGATTTGTGTGTGTGTATCTTTTCACCTGATTGGTGAGGGAGTATATGCTTCTCCCCTCTTCAGAAGGCTCGCCGTCAGGGATACAGCCAGCTACGGTGTTCTGCTTCTCCGGCAGGTACTGGAAGCAGCACGGCTGCAAAGAGGAACCAAGGAAAAGGAAGGCTGAAGTTTGGGCTCTGAAGCAATGGGTCATGACAAAGGGCCTCCTTTAGATCCTGGAAAGCTGCTTCTTATTGTTCTCCCCAGATCAGCTTAGTCCCGCTTTTAGCAGTAAGATCAGACATGGGTGCGAGTGCAGAGAAGTTTCTGATAAAATGCCGATACGAGACAAGAAGGCCCACGAAAGACTTGAGCTGGCCTGAGAGCGCCCCATCCCAGGATGTAGCCCAAATCCCTGGTCTCCCTCCCTTGGGGTTGATGGTAAGACCAGCCTGTTTAATCCTCTGCAAGACTTATCCCAGATGAACAAGATGATCCTGTTTAAGAGTTGCTGTAAATGACAATATGATTAAGGTAAGCAGCTGCAAATGGTAATACCTGTCAATAAGCCTCTGGAAGGTTGCTGGCACCCCTTGCAGTCTAAATGGTATGGTGAACTGCCAGAGGCCTTGAGGGCAGTAAGGGGGGGGTGGCTGTTTCTGTCAGTGGCACTTCCCAGTACCCTTTACACAGATCTAAAGTTGTGATGAACTTGGCTTGCCCCGCTCTCTCAATGGGGTCATCCAGTCTTGCCATGGCGTAAGCATCAAAGACCGACTGAGCATTTACTCTAATTACGGAATTAGCATTTACGGTCAATACAAAAGCTTATGCTACCATCTTTCTTGAGGACAAGAACTACAGGGTTGCTCCGTTCACCGGTTGAAGGCTCAATTACTAAGTTGACCATGGCCATGACCTCTTCCATGAACAGCAGCACCACCCTTTCTGGAATTCGGTACATCCTCTGTCTGACTGGAGTAGGGTCTTTCAGGCGAATGTCATGCTGCACCAAGTTGGTAGTTCCTGGCTTCTCAGAGAATAGACCATGGGGTATCATATCTTTGGAGAGATGTGAAATGCGGTCAAGACAGTTAGGGCAGTTAAACTCAACCGCAGTGTATTCCTCCTCCTTTATTGCCCGGACAAACGACATCTGCTGACTGGCTGGAGTTTCCCAGGTCCTCCAGGCTTTCAGGAGATTGATGTGAAATTTTGTAGGTGGTGGACCCCAGCTTCCTCAGAATGGTATGCATGCCCTGCTGTCTAACCAACAATTTGTTCTCCACCATAGGAAGAAGCAAAAGCACTTGTTGCCCTGGCTCAAAACATTCTCTGGCGGACTCATCATACCAGGTTTGTTGATTGTGTTGAAGCTTCTCCATGGTCTTGTGCACTACTTTGGTGGCCTGCTCCATTTTTTTTATCTTATCTGCAGCACAATGGAAAGAACATTGGCAGGTTTCTTCTCCTGGAGTCCCTACCAAGTGTATCACAGATTGTCGAGGGGCCTCTTACCTGTTCCCAAGGTGTACGAGCTCAAAAGGGTTAAAGCCAATTGAGGCTTGAAGTACTTCCCAATATGGAAACAGGAGGTAGCGCAGCCATTGATCCCAATCCTTGCCATTGGCAGATATGAACCATTTAAGCATGTGTTTGAGGGTTTGGTTGTATACTGTTCCACCAGACCATTGGCCTGTGAGTGGTATGGGGTGGTCTTTATACTCCTTAACGCCCACTAACCTGTATGCTGTAAGAAATGACTGCATTTATCTGTCAGGATTTCTGGAGGAATACGCATCCCATACATCCCAACAACTGCAGAAGGGCATACACTACCTGCCTAGCAGTTATGTTCCTGAGGGGAAAGTCTTCTGGATAACGAGTAGCATAATCAGACTACCAGAAGTAACCTGTTTCTTGCCTGTATTCTCTCTAGGGGACTCACTATATCCATATCGATTCAAGTAAAGGGAATGCCAATAATAGGCAATGGCTGGAGAGGAAATCTAGGAATCTGTTTGCCCTCTGATAGCTGACACATTGAACAAGCTTGGCAGTACTCCTGCACCTCAGTCTGCAGACCTGACCAGTAAAAACCTGCTCAAAGTCCTATCATAGCTTTTCATGGCCACTAAAGGCACTTTTCCACTGTATAGTACCGGCTCAACTCGAATCGACTCAACTCTACTCTATTCGATTTTGGTACCAGGTACTTGGTGTTCCACTGCAGATAGAACCTCCTTGGATAGAACCCCCTCAATGTAGCTGATCGTCACCGCAACATACAGTATATACTAGAGAACGACAAAGTGGATAATGACTCGTACACCTCTCTCATTTCTGTCACTGTCTATTTTGGTTTTGCACCTATAAACAAGACGAGGAGGATTCCACTCGTATTTTCGTTTCTGCGTCTTGTAAAAAAAACAAAAAACATGTTTGCACATGCACAACCAATACGATGTAACGGGAGTTGTGTCCTGAATGTGGAGAAGAGAAACTGAAACTTAAGTATCGACTTCATCACACAAGTATTGATCAATACCGATACCAACGTTGGTATCGATACTATCAATATTTTAGATCAATCCGCTCACCACTAATGCCCAATGGAAAACCAAAAATGGTTCGAGTCGAGTTGAGTTGAGCCAGTACTATGGAAAAGGTGGAACAGGTGATATGACCTAGCTCTAAGACCTGCTCCCTGAGACCTTGGGGTACTATGAGCTGTTCTTCTTCAGATCCCTCAGACTTGTGATACAATAGGCCCCTTCTAAGGAACCAGCTGGAAGGGTTGTCTACCTGTTCATATGATACTGGTAAGGCTTGCTTCAACGCCCCTTGCAGTGAAACATCCTGCCTCTGCTGTTTCTTTAAGTTACCTGGCAAATCAACGGCTGCACTTCCATCAGACTCTGGTAACCCTTCTGGTGCTAGCCTCACTGTACCTGACATATTTTCCTGATGCCGCTGTATCTTACTCCTCCTCACATTTGTACTTTCCTCAGCAATAACCTCTGCATTAGAAAAAAGGCAACAGACAATGTAGCCTGATCAGCTTGAGTTGGAATCTGGGCTACCCTCATTATTATTAATAATAATAATAATAATAATAATAACTTAAATTTATATAGTGCCTTTCATGAGACCCAAGGCTGCTTTACAATACATAGCAATCAACAAACAATGATACAGATTGACAACAGAGGGCTACAAACAGAAAAGGACAAGGACAAGTACACGAGTGTAGGTAGGGTGGGTGGGTGAGGAGGAGTCAGGTGTTAAAAGCAGTGGTGAACAGGTGGGTTTTGAGGGTGGATTTGAAGATGTCCAGAGAGGTGGTGTTCCGGATAGTGGAGGGGAGAGAGTTCCAGAGAGGTGGCGTTCCGGATAGTGGAGGGGAGAGAGTTCCAGAGAGGTGGCGTTCTGGATAGTGGAGGGGAGAGAGTTCCAGAGAGGTGG
>OMKK01075100.1:0-12963 GCA_900302305.1 Polymixia japonica
CTGTCTCTCTCTGTCTGTCTGTCTCTCTGTCTCTCTCTCTCTCTCTCTCTCTCTCTCTGTCTTGCGCTCTCTCTCTCTCTCTCTCTCTCTCTCTCTCTCTCTCTCTCTCTCTCTCTCTCTCTCTTTCTCTCTCTCTCTCTCTATCTCTCTCTCTCTCTCTCTTGCGCTCTCTCTCTCTCTCTCTCTCTCTCTCTGTCTTGCGCTCTCTCTCTCTCTCTCTGTCTTGCGCTCTCTCTCTCTCTCTCTGTCTTGCGCTCTCTCTCTCTCTGTCTTGCTCTCTCTCTCTCTCTCTTTCTCTCTCACACTTGATCAAATTAGAGTCTCCTCTCAGAGTAGTTTGATCTCTCAAACATTAAAACATGTACGGCTCTTGTACATTGTGAATTAAATAGTCCCTACATACAGTATTACTACTGTTTTCTGTAAGTCACTACTTTAGTTGTTGGTAAAACACGAAGCAAAACGCAAAATGAAGACGAGCCAAAAAAATGACAAGCAAAATTAAGTATACATAGGTAATGACTTCAATTTAATATTGAAATGGAGGTGGACCAAAATTATCCCCAGTTGCCCTAATTTTTGAGAGATTGGCCTATTTCACTGACCTGGTAAAGGCAATATGTCTGGACAGAATAAAAACTCAGAGCAATGCTTGCATTTATCATTTTCTTGTTGGAATTTAGTGGAATTAGTAGCATCACTGGATTATGGCTAGGCTTGAATTAAATTTGAGTGTTCAATGAAACATTTACAGCTAAAAATATGAAACGGTATTGTTTGATTCTTCACCAGCACTTTCAAACCAAGCTCCTAATTTCCATTTATGTATGCATGTATAAAATGCATTTTTTAATATCTGTTGAGTTTCCGTTTCAGGAGTTCCATCCGTTTCAGGAGTTCTACTATTGTCTGATAATAAGACATCATACTGCATTGCAGATACTATGTTGGAGTGGCCATTCCACGTTAATTCTGCAGAGATCTCTAGTGCTTATTCTTTTTTTTTATCCGAACTCAGCTTACTGCATTTAACAGAATTATGCACATACAAACAGCAGATGCCTTTTTAAGCTGTTAAATCCTGATAGATATGGATATAAAGCAGATGGCCCTGTCTGCTGCAGCCAAGTACCCTGTGAGCGCATGGCCCTGCTCTGTCCTGTGTCTATGACAGTGTATCCTCTGCACCTTGACTCGGGATCTCTGCTCTGCCATCCCGGGTCACTTGGCACTAATACCCATGAGAAAAGACAGAGGTCGTGTCCCTCAGTTACAGCGACGGAGCATAAAGCAGCTTTCCACCGGCGCTTCTCCTCTCTGTTTAAACAGCTTAATTGGTGACAGTAAGATACTGTACGCGTACCATCAACCGATCCTATTTCTGCCTTGGATATCTATCTGGCACCTAAGCGTGGAAAACTGAGCCTCACGAATGTTACCAAACGTAGAAGAATCTCTCACGCAAATAGGATCTGATGGCTGATGGCTGTACGGGATGTGGCCTGCCAGATGACCTCTGTGATTGTTACTAATGGTTTGATTAGTTACATTTGCACAGTAATGTCAGAACGGTCATTCACAGCAATAAGCTTTGAAGTTTACTGACATTGATTTGCCCAGCTAAATAGCACTAGCTAGTTTTTGATTTAGAAGTAGACTAGATTTTATTCAATTCAAAGAGCAACGACGGGCTTCGGAACACTGACACAATTTTCCATCGCTAATATGATATATTGAGAGAGTCTATAGGGTTTGAAGTGTTCAGCAGATCTGGGATAAAGGTAAACGTCTTTTTGACGTGCAGTACGGTTTGTGGCAGCATGTTAATTTCAGCTTGAATCAAAGATACTGAAATGTTAAATTAGAATAGCTCCCATACGGCACATAACATCTGAAAAGTATCTAATTTTAGTTCAACAGCAGATGTTCTTTACTAAAAATGATGTTTTAGCCAGTTGGACAGTGCTTCCGGAAGATGTTTATTACCTGTGAACATCTTGTTGGAAGGATATCCTCATGATTGTAATGAGATACACATGCAGAATTATGGGAGTTGGGCAGATGAGCCTCACAGATATGAGCTCATCTTTGGGTAGACCATTATACTGCAATTTCACTAGAGATAGTAGTTTAAGTTCAAGATTTTATTGTCCCAAATGGGAAATTTGGTTTGCAGCAAGGCATAAATTTGGTTTGCAGCAAGGCGTAACATTGTGTAGGGTGAATATACAATATAGATGCTGATCTAAAGCCAACACTGCTAGTATTGCAGAATAATCACACCTAAAGAAAAACAATGTCCTTAATGTGATACCCTACCCTACACCCTTGCTAAAAACTGTAATTCAAGGGAACATGTGCAATGACATAGATGTTCTGTAAAAATAAATAAAATAATCTTTCATCAAAATGACCTACAGTTTACTTCTTTAGTCTCCCTTATTTTCCTATTATGTCCGTATGCTGAACTGCCCCATTGCTCACAATGAAGTGTTTTCACTGGGCATCTCCTGGTTGACAGTGTGTGTAACTGTGTGCATGTAAAGCCGTTACTGAAAATGGGCATGTGTGCTTGGTCAAATTTTCCTAGATAAACGAAAGTTTAAAAACACAGCTGTTAGTACGCATGTAATACTGAATGTCTTTCTAACAAAAGAATATGACACTTGAAAGTCATATACGTCAGTTAATTTGTGCAAACTCAACAACACTTTACACGGAATATAAAACAGTCATTACACCTGACCAATACAACTACATGGTACACTCATGAATATTGATTCAATCTTTACGTCAGCTTTCATTAAGTAATCAAATTATATTTGACATAGTAATGGATCAGTGCATCAAGTGAAAATATGAGTCCTCCTGGTTGCCATTTTTAACAGAAAAACAAGCCATAACACAACAAATGTATTATGAAGCTGTTAATCAAACATGTTAGGCCTATCATGTTTCAAAAATGTCATAAATGACAAGTATAACTTGAATGCATAATAAAGACTGGCATAAGGATGGAATCAATAACCATAAATGTGCCGGGCAGTCGCAAAGATCCCGTCGTGGAAATTGCCTGCGAACACTCAACAATCTTGAAATAACACACAAAACGGTGTTGAAGTTTAAAAATACATTGTATACAAATATATTGAAGGGAGTACCTTGGTACAGAAGTCAAAGGAAGTTGTCTCTCAGAGAGACGAGAACTCGCTGCTTTTTTATAGTTCTCTAACAAACAAAGAAGCCTTACATGATTGGCCCCTGACGCTTATATAAGACAGTTCAACTTAGGAAAACTCCGCATGCAGTAGGGGTCAATCAAGGGACAGAGTTACAACCCCCCGGAGGACTCAACCCAGGAATGTGCAACGTGGAAACACAATTTCTCCTGAGGTATTTCAGATCAACACAATTACAAAGGCATATAGTAATACTGGAGACAAATACAAAATGAATAAATGATGAATCTGAATGTTTCATGCTAGTTTGGTTTCACACTTATTAAAGTGGAGTTCATTTTAAGTGTTACCCCAAACTGCATGGTACCAAGCCTGCTCATATAATCTACTGTACGTGATTTATATTTACTCAACTCCACTTGTTTCACCTCAGCGTGTAGACATGCTCAAAAAGGGGGGCGGATGGGTGTGTGGTTAGACCATAAAAAATGAAACAGGCATTGCCCTCGCCTTGAAAAGTGTCAGAGACACAGCACTGCACTCCTCATCAACCCATTAAAACAGATGTGTGATCAGATCTGCACCACCTACAGGATACCATTTTAACTAAGGCTAAAAACCTGTTATTCATTTTACCTTCAAGACAGAAATTGACGGTTGTGATTAAATGGAGAACTTCAGCTCATTTATTTGCGTGTAAAGGCATTAAATGTAGCCATAACTAAAAAAAAAAAAAAAACTCCAATTAGAATTAAATCATTCTTGAATGCAAAAACACATTTTCAAATAAGAAATAAGACTAGGTAACACAATTGAAAAACGTGTCTACGTCTCCATTTAGTTTACTCACTAAATCTTTCTAGTCACTTTGGATGTAAATATTTTCACTGAAAAATCACCTCACCACCCAAAAACCTTAGATAGATAATAGAATCATAATAGAATCATAAGGATAAAACACAATGTAAAATAAATAATAGTAAAATAATAGATCATTTCCATTCATAGCACGTGTTTTAGTGAATCTAGGACCGAAGACATTTAAATGACTGTGGAAACTTGTTGAGACATTAACGTGCAGATTAAATAGATATTTCCAGCTATATTCACACATTTGACACTTTAATAATAATGCAGGCCTTATATAGGACTAAGCACGCCACTGATCAAAATAACTCACTATTATATTGACTAGAGGTTAGAAGTAAACCGTGTTAAGTGTTAATGACATTTTAAGTGTGCAGCCATCTCTGGTGCTATGCCAAAGTATACAGACAACAAGAAAGGACTTTCCAAATGCCATAAACTGTACATAAATCAGTTAAAAACACTCCCATCTAGTCAGCAGGACGGTTCTCCATCTTTATGCTGATGGAGACATAAACGAACACAGCAGTGCAGATAGACTTGCACATCTGAAATACAGTATTATCAAATTTGCAAATACACGAATTGAAACATACGAGTCGTCTCTCTGCTTTCCGCCATTGTGCCGGTCGAAAACGTAGAAGGCAAAAAAAAATGTTAAAAAAACCTTTGAAAAGCTTGTGTTAACAACAGCCTGGTCCTCTTTTTTTTTGAAGCAGAGGGGCAGCTGCAGCTACATGGGCTATAAAAATCAAATTTGAGAATAGAAGCCTTTCCTGCATGTCAAGAAATCATGCCTTAGGGAACAGTTGGACAGTTCAGAACTCACCCCCTGAAAAAGGTTCAAATAACCTCGGTTAGTTGAATTAGCGATGCATTGCTAACATAATTATTTTACCCCCGAGACACTGGAAAATGAGTCGTTGCGTTTTTCTCGTTCAGATAAAGCGATTCAGATTGCATTCGTGCAATGTCATATCACTGCTAAGTGTCAAAAGACATACCATGTTGGGCCTTGAAGTGGGAATGGTCCTCACACACAGCGCACTCATCAATGTAACACAAGACCTGTTTCAACTGCAAGCGACAAGAAATACAAATATCCACCGCGGAGCCAAAGCCTAAACCTTAGCTCCTTTGCACTGCTCCCAGGCTTTTGATGTCTGCCTGCCTACAATCCTGTAACTTACGTGGTCTACTGCACATCAAACAATGTGCTCAACAATGAACAGATTGTTTTAAAGCAGTTATTTTAAAGCAGCTACGCATGCGAGATTGAGATGTGAGGTTCTGGATTTTGGCGACCCCTTGAGTTTCCTAGTGGTATTATTTTAACGTCGCAGTCGCACACGCAAACGCAACTGAGCGCTCGTGTTTTGTTTTTCAAAGCCCAGCAACTACACACTTAAATTTGATCCTCTCACCCGTTTTGCTTGACGCACTTCAACCTGTCAGGCCCTCACAATGTTCTTATTCTCTTCAAAGCTCTATTTATTTTGTTCTATCAGGCAACATACTGTATGCAATTCAACCATGGACAACTAAGCACAGTTGCTTTTTAACCCCAAAGTCACCAAGTACTTAAAATAGGCTACTCTTATTTTTACTGTAAAATATTTCAGAATTAAGTCCAGTTCTGTCACTTTAAAAGAACAAACAGCAAATCTCTTGAGCTACATCTACACCATCCTACTAAATCAAATCATCCATAACGAATAGAAAAGAATCAATATACTTACATGTAAACTATAAGTTATTCTCTGACCCTAAATATACCTCTTGCCAATTCAGGTCAGCCAAACTTCAAACTGGTATACTGCCAACAGTTTCAGCAGTACGGAAAATAGTGTACAGGTCTCAACACACTGCATCTAAGGGTGTTTTCACAATTGGTCCGATTGCAGGGTTTTTTCCAGACCGGAGGCCATGTACCTCAAGAGGTCGGTATGTTCAGTCAAATGTCAACGTCATATTCAAATTCAGGTGCGCACAGGAAAGCGGACTCGGGTCCGCTTAAAAAACGGCGGTCTGGGGTTCGATTCACATGATCTGTGATGCAGTTCACTGCAGGTATGAACGCAATCCACCCCAGACCCAGGAAGTAGAGTGCTGATGATTACATATATTTTGCTTTTTTTCCAAAGCTGATCTACAATATGCCTATTTTCTCTCCAGCTATTTACCTCAAAAGTCCCGCTTACAGACTACATGTCATCAAATTCGTTTATTGTTGCCTATTCATGATATATTTGAGTAGTGTACAAACAGACTACGGTGCATAAGTAGGCTTCACACTGATGATACATCGGTTAAACCAAGAACGCAAAGCGCCTGATATTTTCAAAGTTTACGGCGTACCAAAGTCTGACAACTGACAGTAGACAGTTGCTGTGTGACGTACACGGTCACACCACAGTTCAGAAGACTTTCATGTGTGAAAACGAACCACCTACGTTTGAAAAACAAAAAAACAAAAAAACAGCCAATCTTGGCTTTGGACTCAAGCAATCAGACCAAGTGTGAAAATGTCTTCAGAGAGCTTGTGGATCCCTTCATTTGCATAACAGGCCACTGCTGTACCTCACAGGGTGTTAATAGCTACCAGTTTTGGTTGCTTGTTTCTGTTCTTATAAATTCTACACGCATCTAGATTGTTTTTGGAAGTAGTATTAGTTAAGGCGTCCAGCAAAAAAGCTGTCTGTGATAAATAAACCCATAGTGGACTGCATTCATGAATCATACGTACAAACAGATTTCATCTTGTCTGTAGAAACAAATTCACAAGAAAATTCATTGACATTCATCATTTTATAAAGTCTCTAACTTTATTAAATCAATGGCACTCACCACTGATGTAACATGAATATTGACACGCAGGCCTTTAAGGTATCTCGACGCAATAAACTAATAAATAGAATGTAAATGTGTTAAAATCTTAACTGCGAACATGTGTCATTTTAACAATTTCGATTGAACAACTCTCATACTTTGAAGACGCTATATCCACTTCTTTCGGACAACTTGACAAATAGGGCTTTGCAGAGGGAGCCCATCTATAGGGTGCACAGGGATATGTTTGTGGAGAGTGATGGATGGTCCTCTGCCCGTGGCCAAAATGCTGTGCCAATTCCTTATTATATGCTTTTGCAATTCTAACTTCATATTTCTTTCCATTTCGTCAAGTGTGCAAGACTCGGATGACATAATGTTAACAGTACCTGTGATTTCTTGCGGTGCTCTTATTTTCTCTGTGCCAGTTTACTCCGAAGCTGACATTTTTCGAAAATCTGGCCTTTCTTCACATTTAACTATTAGTTATTAAAGCCTCAGTTTCTACAATCGAAAAAAGTTATTTTAGGAGAACCGGTCCTTTGGTGGCATTTTATAATAGTCTTTGCATAATTGTGAAGGAAGCTTCGGTCGACACACGCGACAACGAGCTTTTAGCGGGGTCGGAGGGCGCGCGCATCCAATTTAAGAACAACTAGAATAAAAACATATCAAGCCCCTGTGCGCGTTTCATGAATTCCACTCTTTTGCCTACAAACGTCTCTCAAGAGCGATACAAGAAAGGTTTTGTTAACGAGGCCCAGTGATTGCATTTCCGTTGGCATCGCACAGCAACCCTTCACGAGAGAAAGCGACCCCTTATTACCGCTAAATTAGTCATAGTTGCTCAGCGTGCTAAGGGTCACACACACGCACTCACAGCATGGGGAGAAACACGATTCGAGGCCTTTGTTTCCACCAGGTTCTAACTGACCCACCAGATCTAGAACAAATGGAAACATTTTTATGAGCCTCCACATGTGAATTTCCAGCTACAAATCACGAGACTTTAGCAATAAAAGTAATTTGTAATTTGTCCATGGAAAATCATCCGTATGGTGACTTTTATTTTGGTAATACAAAATGATTTACTGCCAGCGATGGAAGCAGTGCATCGGGACGATAATGTACAGTATGAAGTGTCAACGCGCTGCATCTGAGAGAGCTTGTGGATCCGGGCAATTGCATGACAGGACACTACTGTACCTCACTAGGTGTGAACATCTTCACTCCAGTTCGCCTGGCCAGCTGTTCCTACCCAAAATGCCCTGGTGCCAAAACCACCAACACAGGAGACGACTAAAAGCCAGATGTCCAGAACTACAAAAGAAAGGAGGCAACCATACATGTCTGACTTTTTTTGTCTACTGAACAACTGTTATGGTCTATTTAACGCTTGTCTGTTCACAGCCTGCCAAGTGTTGAACAGTTGCTTCTGCCGCCTTTTCATAAAAGCCTCTATCTACAGTGACATTATTTCAAAACAGCCGCTATGGGATCTTTTTTTAACCTGTCCTAATATCGAGACGCGCACAGTTAAGCTACAATGGATACATTGATTTCAGCAGGCGATGATTCTTTTCTACAGCTGACTCAGCAAGTTGATCTCCAGTTCCAAGCCAGTTTGTCTTGCTAACGCGCGGCTGACGCTACTTGTTGTCTGCAGTGTTTTCTAGTAACGTATTATTAACGACGTTAATAACAAATTGGCGAATTTGTCGTTGGCCCCTCGCTTTGTGTCGAGCCTAACAACACCCGTGATGATATTGCGTCACAGTACACTGTGTCTCGGTCATAACTGCTGACTGAGCGGTTGTTTGGCTGGGACACTGTGTGGATGTCATACAATATTTGATAATGTTGTCATGGAAATGATCGCCGGTTCGGTGCATGAGATTCAGAAAGCCGATCTGTAGTCATAACAAGACTATGGCTGAATATCTTGACTGAACAATGTGGTCACGGCTGGGTTGAACATTCCAGCTTCGTGAGTCTCTTTGCTGTTTGCAAACAAAACAATGCTAATTTCCATCACATTCACTTCTCTATGGGAGCAGGCACTTACAATAAATATACAGTAAACTCACTGATGAATATACTGATGAGAGTCCCAATGGTACTCTAGGAAGTGCCCATACTCTGTTCAAGTCCAATTTCCATGACAAGCATCGTTGCTGTTGGCATTGCAAGTTAACCCCTTATGAAAAAAACCTTTTTAATTGTTAAAAAAGTTAATGGGGTGTCATAGTAGCTAAGCATGCATAGGTTCATGCATAAACTAGCAACAGCAAGGGTTCAAACACAAATCAAGGTCCGTTTCCAGCAGGTTGAACCACCAGATTCAGAACACATGATAATTCTTTTTTAAGCTCCTACCAAAGCTGCAAAGCACAGAGCCTTCAAAATAAAAGTACTTTATAATTTGTTGATTAACATTTTGCACTGAGGACCATGCTTCGGATGACTTTTATTTGTTTGTTGAGAAATTGCAACATGTGACGTTAGACAGATACAGCATACAAAGATACAAAGAAAAACAAATGACTGGAACATTTCTTGTGAAATGTAAAAAAAACATAGATTTCGTTCAGGCGATGCTGTTCATTGTATATTTGCTTCAACAAATATACAAAGCAAGACCTGATGCTGAATTAGGTCGCTGACTTCAGTCACCCTCCAAGATACAAACGAATCAGAGAATTAATTCTGGCAAATAGGCTACAGTTTTGAAATTACCATGACAGTTTTGCAAATTCACTCATTTTTTATAGGATGTAGTTATTGCTTCTAGATATCATAAATATTTATAGTATAGAACATGAAAAAAAGCATCTGGCCTTTGATGAAGTGGTATATTCTTTATGTGGCGTTCCATGACAAATAATTACTCATGCGATAAGCCACACAAGAAGGGATCTACTGTATGTTTGCAACATAATGTAGGGATTTTTAGTTCATAATGTCCTCACCAGTAAAAGCATAGGCCTACTTATGGTAGGCCGGTCATTATGTAGAGCCAATATAGAGCAAGGTTCCTTCTTTGGGCAATCCAGAATGAATATAGCATTAGGTCAAGTGGAAAGTAATGTGCACAATGTACACACCATCCTTAAAGAAGTGCCCTACTTTGAGCCATAATACACAAGGCAACCAAACAAAGAAACCTGAAACAAAAATCATCATTTAATATTGCTGCAGCAATCTGCCTTAAATCAATACTTCCAGCTACTATCCAGATTGAATTCCATAGACCTACAGCCAATAGAAGGGGTTTACAGCCACAGTATTCTCCTTTAAATGTGGAAAGCTAAGTATGGGCTTAGGTCGGGATGACAATACAACATGGTACCTCGTTGCTGTATCTACTCTACCCAGGATGTGAATCTTTCAGAGGTATTTGGAGTAATGGTTGACTGGCAGACATACAGGCACTGTTACAACACCAGCAGATTGTTAACAGACTGGGTTCCACACACACAGTTGCACACAGAAGGAGAGAAAGAGATGTCATCGTGTCAGAGGGGACGAACAAAAAGGGAAAGCAAAATCGCATGTTACAAATAACGATGAATCGGCTCGTATGGCCTGAGAGGACTGTTGTGTTTGTTTGCCTCGTTTTAGATGAGCAGAAGAGCTATGGCCATTAGTATCTTGCACCTGAACGGAAGGAAAAATGAAGAGGTTATCGTTGGTTGCGTGTTGCTTTGCTGTTAAATCAAGTTTTTAAATCACGTTTTAAAAATATTTGAGTTGGTCACGTTTTTTTCAATAGAATACTACGGCAACCACAGCTGGCTTTCAGTAATAATGCTGCTTTTTCCAGTGACAAGTATATATAGTGTAACAACTTACTGTATCGGTGTCAATAATAATATTACAGCTATCTAGCACAAACATATTGTTATCACCTCATCTAGATATCCAATTCAAGTTGAATTATTGAAAAGCTATGATTGTCCTTATCCCTCTGTTTGTTTTTGTCATAGTTAGTTATTTTACTCTTTCAGTTGATGCAGAGACGATCTAAGCTAGTCTAACTTCTATTAGCTAGCCTAGATGAATTATTAGCTGAGAAATGTACTCTTTCTGGAAGCAAGTGTGCTCACTTCTTTGATTTTATCGAGCAAAAGGATGAGAAGAACATCAGACATCGACACAATTTGGTTAAATAGACTAAGCAGCGACGCACCTGTGAGGTCCGTATATCGATTGTTTACTTTTTTAAACAATTTATTAACCACATCCCAAACTGACTATCCGACATGACTTGAATAATTACACGTACATGGTTGGAACATTTATTACAGATCCGGTGTTTGAGTTAGTAGAAAAGCAAGCTCTACAACTGTAGCCTGTTCCTCTCCTCTCTTTCTATCCCGGGGGGATCCATTGTGGAGCCTGTTTAAAGTGCGTATGTCACATTTGTATAGATAACATTCAAACCTGCAATAAGTGCTAGGTGATAGTTTAATTATGTATATACAGTATATACACAGTATATATATATATATATATATACTGTATGTTGTATGTATGTATATATTCAACATTACTTTTGTAACAAAAAGTGAAGAGAGTGAAGAGATGAAGCAAAAAGTGAAGAGATGTCCCCAGAACAGAGATGTCCACACAGACACAAACCTTGGAGGTCCCCAATAAAAACATTCCATGCTAGCCTCAGTCTTGTACTTATTCCTCTGAAAAATCTCCCTATGTAGCCTTTGACCGAGATTTTTAATGCACTGGAAGCCTAAAGCAACAATGAATCAGCACAAAATGGCTACCAAATTTCTCATTAATAAGAAAAGCTACTGAAAAACAGTATAGAGATATTGACTGCTATTAGGCCACAAATGACATAGGGCCACATGTAGGGCATTCTAGTATTGTCATATAAAGTGTCTTTGAAAATGGGGGTTGGGCTTCCCCATGACCCGAGGTCAAACTACAGTGGCATGCTGCAGCTTGTAGCAGTCACCAGTAAGCGAGCACATTGCTACGTTTGTGACTCTGAAAGACAAGCAGCTGCCATGCTTTCCCAGTGTCAAAGAAGCCTTCAGCAAAAAGACAGACGGACAGACAGACTTTTCTCTTTGAATGACCCACCACAAGTTCAGAGCAACAATGTAGACAACCACTAAATGCACTTTAACCCTTAATTCAACTATAACCCATTACAAATAAGAATGGAGCACTGCACTGTGAGCATCAAAAGTCCCTTTGGAAACATTTATTTTGTTGGTATTTTAAAAAAAAAAGGACATTGTTTAAAGCTGTGGAATACAATAGGATAGTCACAATACTGTACAAAGTGAAAAACCTTTTAAAAGGAGTTACAGTGAGCAGTTGTCAGTGACTCCACTTTGGTGCTGTGAAGTCCAGCTCGTTTAAACAATTGTATTGTGCGTTTGTACGTAAAAGCCTCATTATTTCACCGCAGCGCACCTCTAATATGCTGCCAAAACCAGATGTTCCGCTGCGCGCGGTCTGCGCCGGGAGACCATCCATGTGACAACCTGGCGGCAAGCTTTGACAAGACAACGAGACACTTTGTGCATCTGGCACTTCTGTAATACTGTACAGTAACACAAACTGTCCCTCTTTTTGTCACTGAGTCACACCCGCGCGCACGCGCCCACGCACGCACGAGCGCGCGCACGCACGTTCCCATACACACAGTCACACACACACGCACGCACGCGCACACACGCACGCGCACTAACACGCACACACACGCGCAAACAAAATGTTATTCCAAAAATCTCCACCACTTTTGATTGTCTTTTACCTGTAGTGGGATCACCTTCTTGCTCCTTCTGTCCTTTCCTACCTCCCTTCTTCCTTCCTTTCCTTTCCCTCTTCCTACCCTCCGACATGCTGTCAAAAGAAAGTTAAATCCTCTCAGGAAAAGACACGAGGGAAAAAAAAAAGGCAGGTAGTCCTTTTGGGAACGTGTGGCAAGCGGGCACCAGACTTTCTGACCCTGTTAAGAGCGTCTCTCCTCCTATATAGACTCACAGCAATCAACCACAGCAAGGAACCACCTACTCACAGCAGGGCAGAGGGAGAGAGAGGGAGGGAGAGAGAG
>OMKK01075161.1:0-11154 GCA_900302305.1 Polymixia japonica
CTGAGTCATACACACACACACACACACACACACTGATATGTGCACGCACGCACACCCACACACAAAGTCACGTACACGTTTGCACGGACGTACATAAACACTTGCTTGGACTAATTCAGACAAGCACACAAAGATACACTTTGTTCCATTATCTAGGTACTTGCAGTCTTGGCGATTCATGAATGTTGATTTAATCTACTGTTTGCACTCATTGAATGTCGCTTTAGATAAGAGTGCCCGATAAATGTCTAAAACGTAAATGTCTCCTTGTGCCCTTCTAGCCCAGCGTTGCCCACGAGCCACACACACACACGCAGATTGTGGTATATTGAACAAAGCTCAGCAAATGATGGTCTTCCCCTCTCCTCCCCTCCTCTCAGCCCAGCGTTCGGCTCAGGAGCTGCCCCAGGTTGAGAAGTCCAGCCTGACCGGCTGTCTGGTCAGCGGGGGAGAGGAGATGGTCATCACCGGCTCCAACTTCTTCCCTGAGTCAAAGGTCATCTTTCTGGAGAAGGGCCCTGGTAAGAGTCACACGGCAGCGCGGCCTCTACAACGACCACGACAAAACCCGTCTTGTACCAATTAACACTAGAAGTGCTGCAGGTCATGTTTACCTTGCATCACAATTCCAAACTACAAACAGTGCTAATCATTTTTATATTGCCAATTATATATATATATATATATATATATTATTATTTTTTAAATATATCATGTCCAAATTAGAGGAAAAAACAAATAATCTTCTCATTTCGAGAAGTTAGTACGACGCTGCTTTCTAGGCGACCAGGACAAACAACTCTATTGTAAAGGCTAGAGGTCATCTTCACCTTGTGGTGGTTGCAGGAATAAAGGTTATGACTTTTCTTTTTACTGTAAAACCTCCTAAACATGACAAGAAGATAGATAACACACTTCTAGGAAAAGTCACGGACCTGATTGGTTTTATTGAAACTGAATTACAAGCGTTTGAAAAAGTGAGAGAGAGGTCAAAATGACCTCACGGTGGTTCTAGTGTCCTACAGGAAGAAATATTATCTGCATATCGCCTGATAGGCTTTGTCAGAGCTTTAGAGACCTAGATCTGAACAGAACTACAGGCTTTGTTGGATGACCAGTCCTCTTGACTGATATTGCAACTAGCACAAGTGCCCCCAAATAAAAACCCAAGGAGCGCCACAATATGTAATCTTGTGGTTCCTTTTCAAAATTTAAAAGTAGGATTTTGTACAGGACCACATGTAGCTTAAAACTCCAACAGAACCATCTCGGGGTTGGTAATAAAATATATGTTTTGAGAAGGATGACCTGAACTATTTTAACACCACAGTTTATTGGTAACTCCTTTTCGGGATTGGCAAATACTGTATGTGTGACTAACAAAGTTAACTGCAACTACAAAAATCGTTGTTTATCCGTTATCTGTTGGAAAAATGTTCCATCTTCTGTACATTGCTTCAGAAAGATGCCAGTGTGTGATCACCTTAACATTAAAACCCAGTAATAGTAGGACACTAATAATTGTTGTCAGTAGGTCAAAGAAGAGTCGTACCGGATTATTAAACCCTTTCCCTGACTGCACATTCAAAGCCGTGGGTTTGGAGACACGGAGCCCGCTGGTACTAATGAAAAATGTGGTTTGAATTGAGCTCTAGCTGATGAGAAAACAGGCAGTTGGTGGTTTTGAGTCTTTTCTTTGGTCTGCCACTTCTGGAAATAGCAGGGCAGTTGTTTTCAAAGCCAGACACTCCACTTTCTCTACTTTCTCTTAGCTCTCCAAAGCCAAGGCAAAACATTTCCTCATTGTAAATAGGCCCATACCTGCCTGGATGTCTTTTACTGCTGCGTACTTCCACTCAACAGATTGTTTTGTTGTTGTTGTTATTTCAGAAGTGGGATTAATAATGCCAGGAGGCATTTCTTAAGTACAAAATAGCCATATCTCAGGAAGCCATTAAAGCAATCATTGAATTGTAATCATGGGTTTTCTGTCGCAGCAAATAAAGAGCGTTGTTTTCTATGTTTTATCAGCGTTGAGAGCAGATCTGTAGCGTTGTTTTGGCCCCTGCGTGTAGTCTGGACCCCCAGGGCGTTTTCAAACACAGGACAGATTTATGGCTACTAGTAATGCAGTCTATCCGGTGTGTACTGGAAAAGGAAAAAGACCAAGAAGTGTTTTTGTAATATGCAGGCTTTAAAAACTATATAAGAAAAAATGAATATGCAAGGTGCAAATAGTTCCGCTTGATTGAAGAAAACATCGTTAACAAACGAGACTGAAAACATCAAGTACAATTGAAATGAAGTGTTTTTTTAAACTAGAAGTGAGGCACTAGGCTACACTAGGCTTGCATCAGCTGTTACAAACACTAACTTAAGCCCCGGTTTGTCCCCGGTTTGTCAGCAGCGTAAGCCTAGTATGTTTTTGTTCTCCCGTCCTTAAGTTTATGAGCTTACCGCTACATGCCAACGTTTACACGCAGGCATTGCTGCAACAAACCGGTCATGGTAACAGACCTGGGCTTCATTAAAGGTATAATTGAACGGTCCGACGTTGGAATACGCTGGTGTTGGAGGAAAGAGAGAACACAACACTTTAGGACCGTCAAGGAATTTGCAGTCATGCCTCATCATGTGGAGATGCACAGGGAGGTACAGGCAGCAGGGCGGTCTGCACACCATGTGCTTTGAGATGTACAGGTAGTCAAGTATACCTAACATTAAGAACTGAGACTTATCCCCACGTAATCTCCAACCAAAACCTCTAAAGCTGTCTTTAGTGGCCCCTCGTATCTGTTCAACATGTGCTCAAGATGAAGGGATTACTCGCTAAAACGCTCTTCAAACCGAAGGCGACTATTGAGAATGCTTCTCCGCAAGTCCCCGGGCTTTCTCTACCTTCGCCGTCTTTCTGTTGTACGCCACTCCACAATAAAAACACGTGTAGAGGCGGGCCCTCCCCGAGATGGAAACTTTGAATCGATGGCATTCGCTGAGCCAGTCCCTGCCTGCCCGTGGTACCTTTGTGACGGGGGAGCAGCAGAATCAAGTTCACACTTGGCAGCAAGTGTGACCGAGAGACATTCTCTAAGCTTTTTGAGAAAAAGGCTCAGATGAATGCGTGTGGTTCTTTGAAGGGCACTAGGTGAAGCATGGCGTCGGAAAGTTGCGCAGTAGCAACACCACGCTGGTGGTCAGGTCTTTGTAACCGTTCAGGGGGGCGAGTGGAAACTGCAGAGGTGCATCATGGGTAGGAAGGAAAGTTGGGCCCCACTGTTCGAGGAGGCAGCGGATTGCGGAGGGAGAGAAGAAGTGAATGAAAAAGGAGGGGAAGATAATGGCGATTGGTTTGCGTAAATGATCCCCCTGATCATTGCTAATCCGCAGGGCCTTACTGCAGAAAGGGCCTGATTGGAGTAAGTGCAGGGATGGAAGAAAGGAGAGGAAGAGAGGGGCAATGACAGAGATTTTTCCACCTTCTTTCGTAAACAGAGGATCACGGGGAACGGGAGACACTGGTCTGTTGTCGGTAGTGCAAAGACTCGAGATTATGGGCTGGGGTTGAAAACTACTACTACTAGAATTGGGCCCAGACATTGTCCGGAGTTGCCCTTTCATACATGTAGCACAACACAACAGGAGATTATCCGTGTCAGGCGCGTTTTAACCTACTGGAAATTTGGTCTAGGCGAGGGGGTGGCAGCTGGGTAGAGCGTGCAGGAGGCAGGACGTGACGCAAAAAAGTACGCTGCGGTCACGTAGCCGGTTCGTAACTTGGTCATAAACAACCGAGTCTCTTGCCGTTCCTTGAATGTGTCTGAGGATTTCGGCGTCGGCCCTTACCGACAGAAGTTCCCGAGTCTTGTCGTCTCTCCAGTTAGACATCTTCGTCGGCGTCTTCGTGAAAATGACCCTTCTTCTTCACCCTGATGTTTGTATTCTCGCGGTTTCGTGCCAGTCGCAAGATAGAAGCGTCATGGACACGCCCACTCTGCTCGCTGTGAATTCTCCGGACAATGACCTGCTCTATTCACACATGGGCTCAATCGGACATTACCTAGACTTTATACTAGGGAGCCGGCAGGGTAAAGTCCGTTTAATGTCCGGTCCAACTGATTCGGACATTTGCGTTCTCACATACAACTCCTCCCGGTAATGTCTAGATAAGTTCTGGGTTGCAGTGCATGTGTGAAAGGGACTTTACTGTCTGATCGACACGGTTTTTGGTAGACCATGAAGTTTTTATCATTATTATTATAGGATTTATTTTTTCTGGGCCGTAGCAATTTTTCTTTTCACAGATGCTTGCATTCCTCCCTCTCCCCCAAATTCATCTGCTTTTTCTGCTCTGATACACATCCCCAAGGATGGCGGGAGTTGAGTAAAGGCAGATCATCAGTTCCAGGTTTCAGCGCCGGGACCCGCTGTGTGTGCGGCCTGTGGTTCATTCTCTCCACTGTCCCTGGCCCTGACCAGGGCTGCAGAACCTCCAGCAGAACCTTCTTGGCTTACTTCTCCAGACCTCCGCCCCTTTTTTTATTTCATTTTATTTTTTTCTTCATACCTGACGTCTGTCTCCTCACTTAACCAGGCCGAGATGAAGCGGAAAAACAGGACACGGAGGAAGGAATATGAAAAATGCATTATTAAGAAACAAAGATTACTAAACCAGAGTAGACTTCATCAAGCACTTTAGGGGGAAAAATGAGCGCTTTGATGGCCTGAAGTATTTCCACTTGATGAGAGTGAACGTTTACACAAGGGGAGTGGACCCGCGGACCTAAAACACTGCTTGCTTTGAATAGCCTCAAATACGGCGTGACTGCTCCCTAATCAGAGTGTTTTCGCTGCTCGACCAGTAAGAACACAGTTATTATAACGCGGAGCAGCAATCACCCTCTTTGTTTGCGTTAGATCTTCCAACACAATAGTATTTTCTTTTCCCTCCAGCTGGAGTGTGCAGGGCGTCGGCACAAAGCGGCCCGGCGTCGGAGCGCGGTATGAGGTTCCTGTCGGAGCTTGTCGCCCGACGGCACATGTGAGCCGCACGCTCCCGCCTCGTGTAACGTCAACATCGCGCGCTGCAGTAAATGCGCCGCTGTCAGCCGCAGAGCCATCCAAGGTCATTCACTCGATAGTGAGAACACTCTGACTGTCAACCACAAGTGAAATTCTACCTTCCCAAGACAGGGAACCTCTGTAGTCTTACAATGGGGACTAATGTGCAGGATTACAGGGACCCAGGCTCTAGTAATCTTAGTTAAAGGGTGAGATCAGAACAGGTAAATAACCTACTTAAAGCGATGTTGGGGATCTTGGTAGAAAGCAGGGCTCACGCTTAAGAGCTGCCTTTGTGTGTAATCCACATGTGGTCCTCTCTGCAGGCTTGCGCAGATGCCTGACATCGGTGTTTGGGGAAACCCTTTGGGCTTTTTGGGAGGAGAGGCAGCACAGGCGCACACAGATATAATCAGGACCACGCACCACGTGAGCCCCGCGAAAAGAGAGGCGATCGCAAATGACTCCGTCGTGGCCGAGGAGCGACGCAACGTTCCCCGCCGCGTGGGCGTTTTTATTGTCCGTGGCTTTGCTGCGACTTCTTCGCAACTGCGCGGCAAGCCTGCGAGCGCGTCCTCGTCGCGTTCCTCACCAGAAACTGCTCCCCTCCGAGCCGCTGCCCCTTAAGAAGTTTGGCCAAATAATTAGATCCATCATAGGAAAACTGGAAAATCAAAGGATATTTCCGAGCCAGAAAGCTGGCAGCACGAGGAGGCATTTTAAAATAAATACAAGTATTCCACTGCTCTCCCCATAATTCTAACCAGGCAAGACAAACAGTGGGATATTTAGACATCTGATTACTTTTTAATAGCTGTAAAAATATTCTCCATGTGGTTACTGGACCTATAAAAATTACGTCATTTCGGCGTTATTCCTTGTTCCCTTGAACAAATTGAAAAATTTTGCTTTCGGAAGCCTTTTGTGGTTCTTTTCTGGTTGAAAAGGTAGCATGGTCATTAGGAAAATAGACCCAGGAGAGAAATTACACAGATGAGAGGAAATAACTTCCAAAAGATATTACGCCATTGCCTGCATCAAGATGTGTCTGGATTATAAAGATGTAGATCTCCCCCCTGATTATGTGTAGCCTAAATTTATTATGATTTCTTCTGCAGTTATCAATTTCCCTTTCAATTTCCACTCCACTGTTTAAAAACAACCAGTCGCTGTTTTTTTTTATGACTATTTCACATCGCATACTGGATTTTCTCCGTGACTCAAAACGATGTGTTGGTCTGAGGACTGGTAATTCAATTATGCGAGCGTATGATGGAGTCCTGTGTGTCACATTTGTCTGTCCGTTCCATTATCTGTTTAGTGTGGGAGGATGATTATCTCCGAGCTTCACCCCTGTGGAGGTCTCAGTCCATCCATCATGAAAAAGCCAGACTAAATTTAAACTGTCTTAGGTCAGGCCTGTAATTTACCTTTGTCATATTATAGGGATGTCTTTTTTCTTAATTTTGTGGTGGTTTTAACTGATTGTATGAGGTGGAGAGCGAACGGAAAGATTACAACAACGGAGGATTTAAGATGAATTTGAACTCATAATGTTTTATTTGTTGCTTGTACTGTTGCTTGTCCTTGCCTATATTTTTATCCTATTTATTTTTACCTTTATCATTTGTTTTAGATGGAAGACCACAATGGGAGGTGGAGGCAAAAGTAATCCGGGAAAGAACTCAAGGAGTAAGTGTGTTTTCCTGTAACTTTCTATTGCCTGTTCGTTGTTAATTTAGATTAGATTAGATTAGATTGCACTGATAATATTTTCAATTCACTGATAATTTCAATTCAAATATTAGGGAATATTTATTATTTTTATTTATTATTTATCTATTTACAATTCAGTATACATATTAATAATGTCTTTTATTGGTAGTATATGTATTTTAATGGCTCTAAACATCTTTCGTAGTCGAGCATTGTGGTGGAAGTTCCCCCATACCACAGTAAGACAGTGGGCTCGGCCGTCCAGGTGCAGTTCTACGTCTGCAATGGCAAGCGCAAAAGGAGCCAATCACAACGCTTCAATTACCTGTCAGGTAAGAGGTTCTACAAGCAATGGCTTTCAGTTTTTCTTCAGAGATCCACATTTTCAAAAGAATTTTTTGTTTGGACCCAAAGTTGTTTTTGTAAGTGAATACGTAGGAAAATCTTGCTAAAGTTACCCCGTTTTTAGGATAGTACTTTATTGAGCCAACCCTACTTAGCAAGGATTTGGAAATGCTTTGGGAACATGACATAGCCAGAAGCTTTGGATACTGTTTTTTTTTTCCAGAATAGTTTGGGGACCCCTGTCAAATTTCCTGCAATCCACCTTTGGGTACAAAGTCAGACTTTTAGAGACCTTTACAGGAAGAGTTGGTCTCAATGCTCTCATGTCTTTGCCTTCCTGTGTCTGTCTCTTGCTGCTCTTGCTTATCTCCCAGGATAATTACTGTGAGTTTGACAGATTGCAGAGACCGTCGTAACGCTCTGTTCGCGGTGCACGGGGGCTTTGCTAACCCCGTTTTCTCCAAAGTGTGCATTGCTGTGGTTTAGAAGGGGGCTCTTCCACAAACAATAACATGCACACCTGCCAACTGTTTATGTTGTAAAGCCCGCTCAACTCACGCAGCCAAGCTTTTCCTCTCTCACGTGCATTTGCATGGATTTTTAATATGCAAATCGCTCGCTCTCCAGGAAACTTTGACCACACATTGCCCAGCCGTTGTGGTTTGATTAAACTGTCGTTTCAGCATCGAGGAAACACAGAACATTCTTGACGTTTCCTTAATGTGTTTCGTTAAAGTCGGGTCCCGGCCTCGTTACTTGATATTGTTATTGGCTTTTTTTTTTTTTCTCCTGAAGCAAGTCAAACTGAAAACAGCGTTGGCGGAATATAATGACATGTGAGCATTCTTCTGTAACATATCCAAACCCTGAGCTCTACCACAACTGCATGTGAAGAGGGACGTGCACGCGCGCCTGAACGTATGTACGCGGGCGCTGCCCCTCCACCAACACAGCCTTTCTGTTTGCAAGCGCGCCCACTCATCACAACCAGTTCCTGTTTTTCCCCGTTGACAGGCCAAGGCAGCCAATCAGAGCAGAGTGCAGTGAGCATGCTGTCAGTCTTGCTGGGACACTGACACCACTATTGTTACCACGGACACCGCCTGCTTTATTGTGGCAAAAAAAAACTTGCCTGCCAATCACTGTCTTTACACGTCTCGGCGTGGGCTGGGCTGCAGAGGCCCTGGCCCCAATTCAAGGATGAATTCTGAGAACATTGTTGGGAAAAAAAAACCCAATTGGTATCTTAATCTAATGAAGACAGCTTGTGAAGATCACCAGCATAACGTTTTTAAATTTGAAAAAAAACAAAAAACAAACCAAAACAAAACCAAACTGTTGTGCTCTCTGAGACCGTTACGTACCAAAAAATGTAATCGCTATGTTTTCCTCTGGCGGACTTGTACTTAACAGTAATCAGACGTGTTCCAAATACTTCGGGGAGGAAAAAAACATGGCGCAAGAATCTCGACTTATCTCATCTCAGTAATGTGTAATGTGTAATGTGCTCACTTTTGAGGCTGTATTAGCATCAGCAGAGCTAAAACAAAAGCACCAGCACTTGAAATATTTACAGCCGTGCTCAAATATGGCGTACCCCGCCCTGATGCCCTCCTTTAGCTGTTCTCGACCCTGTTTGACCTTTGGGTGCCCCCGTCTCCCGGTCCCAGAGGCGGGGCGGGGGTGAGGACTGGGGCCCGATCGCTGAACTGGTTTGTTCTCTTGGTCAGATCTGGGCTGGGGGGCAATTCTGCTCCTTTTTCCCTACACACACAACAGTCCACATGATGGCACCCAGACTGACAACATATGCTCCCCCTCTCTCCTTCAGAGCTGGGTAAAAATAAAACTCACTGTCACAAGGCACCAGATTGGGAAATAGGTTACAGATTGGCATGGCAGCGCTGTGAGCTGCCACAGTATTAAGAATGGCCCCATTTGCTATCAGGATATCTCTTGGTTTTTGGTTAACTCGCTCGATTGTTAGTTAGTCGATGTTAGTTTGCTGTGAGACTTCTATGACCTCGTTTTAACACGCTCCGGCGTCAGTCAGACAGATTTAAACCTCAACAGCATAGACTAAGGCTGTTTGTGTGGGTTTAGAATGTGGAAAAACTTGAAATGACTACTGTCTTTTAATAGTAGGGGAATTCACAATCACCTATAACCATTACCTGCAGCAAAAAAAATGCTGTTGATGTTGCATTGATGTTGCATGTTGCAAGACTTGCCAAATTTAAAAATACCATGTCTTTTCCCCTTCCCTCTCATCTCAGTGTGTATCTATGATTAGAAAACGTTCTGCATTGCAATGTCGTTGACGCTGTGTTCTCTATTCTCTCTCACTCTTCCTTTCTTCATTCACCTTTCTGTTTGCCTCCCTCTCTCTCTCTCTCTCTCTCTCTCTCTCCTCCTGTCTCCCTCTCTCCACCGCTCCCTTTAGTCCTGGTGAAACAGGAGCACAGAGACGAGCTGGACCTCCCCGCTGTGCCCCCCATGTCTATGTCCATGCCCCTGGCGCACGCTGCCAGTCTGGTGCGCACCCAGCTGCCTTCCCCCGAGCAGGGCCACCCATCAGACAACCTTCTGTCCAGCTCCCCCCGCGGCCTGGCTGCAGGCCCTGGACCCGGCCTGCTGCCCCTGCAGGCGCCCTGCCCCGCCCTGGGCTCCCCGTCCTTCCAGCACCTGCCTCACCTCCAGGGCCGCGGTTTGCACCACCCTCCCGCAGACTGCCGCGTGACCTTCCACCCGGGCTCCGCTCCGCCCGGCCCTCCCCGGCCCTCCTACCAGGCCATGCAGCACGCCCACGCCCAAGCCCACGCCCACGCCCACTCCCTGCCCTTCAACGGCCAGCAGGGCCTTCCTCCGCAGAGCTACGAGGGCATGCCGTTCCAGCAGGACCCGGGCGCGCCGTCGCACCCGATGGGCATGGTGTATCCGTCCTCCACCTCCTCCTCCTCCTCTTCCCCGTCGGTGCCCTCCTCCAGCCCAAACCCCAACGCCGCGCCTCCCCACAACCAGCAGCCCCTCTTGACCCACTCCCCCTCGCACCTCCACACGCTGGGGGGCTACCGCTGCTCCCCCAGCTCCGCCCAGGTGGCCTCTCCCGGCGGCCACCCCCTAGTGGGGCAGCCCTCCTCCCAGCTGCAGAGGGCCATGAGCTACCACCCTGTGGGTCAAAGGTCGGCCTCCTGCCCCACGCCTTCCAGCGCCCCTCCGCCACGGATGATCCCCTCTCCCCACTCCGGGCCTTCCTCCCCTCAGCTCCACTCGCTGCCCTACCAGTCTCCTACCTCCCCCTCGCCCTCCTCGGCTGGCAGTCCTCTGGGCAGACAGCCTTCTCCCCAGGCCAGCAGCCCGGTCATGACCAACCTGTCCCCGGCAGCGGCAGGACCCATGCACCCTCTGGCCGCTCCGGGCTCCTTCCCCACGGACGGCGAGCGGCTGAACATCAAACAGGAGCCAGAGGACAGGGAGCCCACCTTCCGATCCATAGGCCTGCAGGACATCACGCTGGACGACGGTGAGATGCGTTATATTTATCTACAACTGCCTCGCTTTAATCACTTTCACCCTCGCTCACCGTCGCTCAACCTCTCTCCGTGTTCCTTCCCTCTCCGTGGCCGCCCCCTCTCTTCTTCTCTCGTCTGTACGTACCTCGTTTTTCCTCTCCGTCTTCCATGCTAATTTTATCTTCATCTCTGTCCCGGTCAGTCAATTTCCATGTACAGTATGTCCCTTTCCCTCTGCTCTCATTATCACGTGTCTTCTGTCCCCGACCGCTGTCCTTTTACACTTGATCTTTAGAGTGCACCCGCCTGCGATCAATTTAATTTTCGCTCTAAAACAAGGCGGAACGCTATTGGATTAAATTCACCCCGTGCGAGGCGCAAGCTAATTCGGTGTCTGCCGATGTAAAACAATACAGACCACCAGTTGTTGTATTCTCAAGGGGCTTGAAACCTTGATGCCTCAGTGCAGCGATAGTGTTTCATCTGTCAGTGCGACATGTACACAGGTTCATTACGGGGGGGG
>OMKK01075206.1:5531-29168 GCA_900302305.1 Polymixia japonica
TCCTACACTGGTTACCACTAAAAGTCCTGCGTACACCACATACTCAGACACGCTCAGAGACACACAGACACACACGCATCACTAACTCTCTCGAATGACCTCTTCAGATAGATCCCAAAGCCGAAGCCAGACGACAGCTCCTCCTCATCTAACCCCGTGTTATTACTGCCAGCCCTCACCTTCCATCTCATCTGCCCTTCCTCCATTCCTCCCTCCGACTCTCCCTCCTTCCACTCCCCCACCCCGGTCCCTGCTAGCCGGCCCCGCTCTTTTCTCTCGGTCGTCGTGGCGACGGCTAACAAAGCCATCACTTTTACCAATTTCCTCAGAGACAGGTGCTGGCACAATGGCAGCTTCCTTGCCGGCTGAAAGGGGAAGGGGCAAGACAGGGTCCATGGGAACTCCAGGCGGACACTCTGAGGGCTGTCCAAGTGTCCTCCTCCCTGGGCCCCGCCGAGAAAAGAAGGCTAATTTGTTGTCCCTGTTTTCCCAGGGAGGGGGGATGCAAGAGGAGGAGGGAGGGGGGGAGCGGGTTTGGGGCGTGTGTGTGTGTGTGTGGTGGGGGGGAGAAATCGACAGAGTGCGTGTATGGAAAGGGGTGTCCTCCAGTTTTCCAAACAGATCGTGTAATATCAGTCTCCTCGCTGTCTGATAGGTGGTCTTGTCCAGCCAATGGCTGGCGAGGTTGTCCTTTCTTTGCTACGTTCTTCTTCCCCTGTGTCTTTTGTTTGTTACTGCTACAAGCCTTTGGGACCGGAGACAATAGCGACTCATGGAATCATGACTGCAAGATGTTTCAATTTAGCTTTCAGCCAGTGTCCGCATCCCTATTTGTAGGGTGTTTGTGTGTGTGTGTGTGTGTGCGTTTGTTAATGTTCAGTGAGGGAAAAAAGTGAAGGAAAGAAAAGAAAATGATGTTTCTTAATTGTGAGACTTTTTAATTGTCCATCACTGTCGTTAAACAAAGAAACCAATGAATAAATATTAGTCTCGGAAATTCATCATTGTGCATATATTGTTTTTATGACATACGGTGTAAAAGCACCATTCTCAGGCAATATAGATGGACAACCAATTATATCTTTACCTCATAACAAACTGAGTTGTTTCATTGACAGTGTATGGGAGGCTGATGGAAATAAATGGTGTTAAGGAGATATGAACACAGATTCTGGTTCATATCTACAGCAGTTAAATGAAATGGATGTGATAGCTGGCTGTTTCAAATCAAGTCATCTCCAGTTAATTGTCTGTTGACTAGCTCCGACTGTTGTCTTGACAAATGACATAATGACACGACAGTTTAATTTTTTAAGTTCATCTCAATAAAACATGAAAATCCCTAAAAAATAACGTTATTTCTGTTTTTGGATGGATTTTTTTTTTACGTTTAGATGCTGACCTTTCCATTATGAGCTGATCTTTTCTTTAAGCCGATGTTTACTGGTCTCTGTTAGAGCCCTGCTGACACTGGACTGTGTGTTGGCACAGCTACAAAGTGTTTACTGCCCCAAGGAGAGAGAGGGCACGGGCTTTCACCAGGAGGGAGATGTGTGCGTTTGCACGCGTGCGTACGTGTCTTTGTGTAAGTGCGCGTTTGCTAGTGCATTTGTGTGCAAACGTGTGTGTGTGTGTCTGTGTGCATGCACGTGTGGATTTGTGCTTGTGTTTGGCAGCTCTTGTTGAAGAGGACCATACAGAGTGCTTTGTTGGTGGGGCAAAAACTGTTTGAGAGCGCATGTAAAACACTTACCACCTACGAAACATGTCATTCAGCTGCAAGCGGCGCTGGCAATGTGTGTGTTTGGAAGTGCACAAGCACGTGCGTACATGTCCTTTGACTTGGATGGTGGCAGAAAACAGATACATGCTTATAAATAAGTTCATTTATAAACAATTTGTGAAATCAGCCTTCAGTTTAACCCCAGCCCCAGTAAAAAAAATGAAATGATCAAAATTATTATTTGAGGAGAATTATGACCTGCCTTAACTACTTGTCTGTCCTCTTTGAGGGAGCCAATTCCTATTTCAGTGTCTGGTTATTCAACGGTGCAGCCTCTGGGCTCCTTGAAATCTATATAGGTGATAAAATCTAATCGATCCCGTCTTTTCTAAAACCGCCTCCACTTGATTAAACAGCTTAACACAATTAACACAATTGGTGTTACCATTTTGTATCCCTCTAAGCATTCAGTTTAATCGGTGTCGGCATGCTTAAAAGGCATACTTGAAAGCAATGCTTTACCCAGGAGCCAAGGTGTTAACCCTCAGGTCATAATCCTTTGGTATTTTTTCTCAGCATAAACCCACATAAGACCAAACAGTAGATCAAGGACGGTAATGTTGTGATGCTCTGGCTGGCGGATTTTTCTTCTTTGGTCTGGCTGTCTCTCTCTATCTCAGCTAGAAACGCTTTACTTGCAGTTGAAAGAATAAGTGAAGTTTATTACATTTCATTGGTAGAATGTTTTAATCTCGTCAACAGTGGCGCTGCTGAGGTGGGTGAGATGGAAACCCAAATATTCAATAAATAGCTTTCCAAACAAGTAGGCCTAGTCAACCACTCTGACATCGGTTTTCAGACCTCCATCCTTGAGACTGCCTTCCCTGATTTCTATCAGTGTTCAATAGTACCTCTCCATCTCCTCTCGCATTCTGATAGGGTGTTTGGTAATGTACAGCAGTCTCACGTATTCACTGATCACAGGGACGTATGTATGGTCATCTTCCTCCTGATCCAGAAACAAGCCCGGGATTGGTCTCCCATCACCTAACCAGGGTGCATTAGGGGAATATTCAGTGATTACGGGAATGCGCTTACAAAGTTCTATTTGATTTTGGAAAGTTTTCCAAAGTTCTATTCTATTCTGTCAATCAAGTTTAACTGTGGGGTGAAATTAAAAAAAGGCAATAATTTGATTAATTTCATCCTGAAGATTTTCAAGCTGATAAACTGTCATACAACTGGTTTAAGCAATTATAAAGAGAGTTTTCATTGAGTGTTTCGGGAAATGTGTTTAAGCAATTGAGAAAAAACCCCCAAATAAAATATAAAGCCAAATTTGAGATTCAGATTTGAGACATTTTGAGATTTCAATTCTGTCCAGCAGATGCCAGTATCACACACAAAGACCACTGACAATAACATGGCCTAATAGAAAAGCAACCATCTATCCTTTAAATATTGCCGTTATATATAGTTTACATATTGCATTAGCTAGCGATAGCTTATTCTGGTTAGCAGGCATCATACAAAATGTGGCTACTGTACTTAAAAACAACAAAATACTTACAATCACTTCCTATATTTTGGAGACATTTTTCTTTTGGATGTTGTAACCTAAATTCATAAAATAATATTCAATTGTGGACTTGTTTTGCACCTGTGGAAAAAAAGCTACACAGCAAGTTCTTGGTATCATAGTGGCAAATTAAAATTGATATAAACATGAAAACAAGGAATAAGCTACGGAAATGAATGGAAAAATGTATGAATCCGTTTATATTTTGCATCACGACCTTTCTATCCCGAGGGGTGTGCTACGAAGCCAGATTAAGGGGTTAGCGAGCTAACTTTAGAATAAAGCCTAGGTTTTCTGCATCATGACGGTGGCTCACTTCTAAGCGAGGTGCGTCACCACGGTGAACACCTAACCTGCTCGGAGCAGTTTTTGTTCAGGTTTTGTGATCTTAACATATAAAAGCATCGCCCCATGACCAATCAACTCCGTTGGACAATGGCGTCACCATTCCTGGAAGATCCTGTAGAGCCAAGTGCGTGGACAGTGAGGGGGTCTCTTCGTAGGACTAGAGCGTTTAGAGACCGACAAAATCCGCTGGCTTTTTACTGACAATGTGGCCCTCAGCAAAACCAGGGTCAGGATAGAGATGACCTTTGGCCACAGAACAAATTTTCTCTTGAAAAAAACAAACAAAACTTCTCTCACCAATGAAAACACAATTACAGCATGTCTTGTTGATAATTTATTGCCTCATTTGCTAGGAATAGAAAAAGAGAAAAAGTATAAGTATACAATGTCAACGATGATTTAAAAAGGACATACCAATTACTGTTATACCTTCTTTTCATACTCAAGTTGCTCTATCTCCAGTTTCAGTTTCTTTATTTGCAGTAGCTTCTTCTTGTAATCCAACTCTAGTGCCCTTTTGTACAGGACCCTCACATTGTCAGCTCCAACCTGCCTGCATCAACAGTATTTATTAATTGATGACATTGAGGTGTTCATTAAGCAACTGGCATTACTTAGATATGACTTTTTACTTTGTGTAGTATTGTGTTCATTGAGTTTTAGCATGGTGCCTTCTTGGTAAGGTTCACTTCATAAAAGATGCACATCTCAGTATGACTATTCCGTTTACATGTAGAAAAAGTGAAACCCTTGCCGTCTGTGTTCTTCCTGAAGGCCTAGAGGTGGAGGCCACGGGCTGAGGAGAATGTGGATAGTCCTCTTCCTGTGCATAAGACATGACAGCAAGGGAAGCCATTACTTCATATTTTTAGAGGGCACTCGAAGCAGTTAGGCCTATGTACATACTACCACAAGTCTGTCATTCTTGAGACGTTAGCCCATGATAACTTGCAGTCATATGCTACATGGCTCCACAATCTCACCATCTCTGCTATTACACAGAAATACGTACATTTACCACCAAAGGCATCTCTGAGGTGACAGACAGCGTTTCCTCTTCATCGCGGATTTAAGTGAAAAGCATGAATTATATTCAATACATCATCAGCAAAGATTGATGGCTTTACAGTACGTGACAACTTGCTTTGACAGTTACCTCTGCATGGGGGTCAGAAAGAGTACGTGCTGGTGGCTCCAGCAAAACAATACTATCTCCTTTAAGTTTAAATGAGGCATGTTTCACAGCTGATCGCCACTACAAATATGAATTTAGCACCTTTACCACCAAACCACTTTAATTTTACACAGCATATCATCCATACGCTAAAAGAATGATGAGGGCACAGCAACTACTTACCACTTTGGATGATATTTTTGCGCTTGGTCCTTAGTTGCTGCCAAGTCGGTTTTACACTGCTGGGATTGCGACTACAACGATAACGGCAATCATACTTTGTCTAGGGTATTTATCACACACCCAATTTTCAATCTGCAAGATAATTTCAGTGAACACAACTTGGATTTTGGTAAAATGAAGTGAAATGAAATCTAGCACTTCACACGCAAGTCTAACTACACTTTCCATAGAATCGTAACAAAATAGGACAGTACACAGTAAACACACACACACACACACACATGTTGGAGGGGTGGTAAAGAGAGAGAGAGAGAGAGCTTGGGGCAGCTATAGGCAAGGCTAAAACGGCGGGTTTTAAGATGGGATTTAACAATTTACACAGTCCCCGATTCCCTGATGTAATTATATCACGATATGATAACTTATATCCACTTAACATGATGCCTTAATTATGGAACAGTGGTAGGCCTAAGTCTAATTCTGGCATGTAACATTTATGAATAACCTTTGGTGTGATTGCTTAAGCAGTCAACATTTAAATATGCTGGATGAAGTTTAGGCTCTATAATGTGCAGTTCACATTAGAAATAAACTGTATTGAGCGGTACAGTAAATAAAGCATTAACTTACGCATTTACATGATTAGCAATTTTTTGCCAGCATTCCTCTCTAGCCTTACTGGCAGCAACACTGTCGCCGCAATTACAGTTTTAAACTCTTCACATGCTCGTATAATTGATTGATATTTTAATCCTCTGAAGTGAAATATGGCGCACGGGACCGGTCCGTTCCGTACTGCGATATAGGCTCATCGTCTCACACCACCCCTTTCGTGGCCGCGTGGACAGAGCTTCATTAACAAAACCTGGGTTAGCAGAGCGAGTTGATAACCACCGTTTTGATACCACTTAAACTTGATTGCCCGTTTGGTTTTGTGAAGCCAGCTATCGCACAGAAAGCCTGAGTGTGTTAAGCTTGCTTCGTAGTACACCCCTCTGGTCACCTAGAGCTTCACTGATCATTACGAGATCAATTCAAGTTTGTGCGTTATGAAGATGACTAAAGGCAATTGTTTTTTGTTTTTTTTGTTATACAATAGTTCCCATGTCACCAAGTATCACATTATGAACTAATATTTACAATCAATTGTATCACGCACACTGATGGCTGATACATTTATTGTTACATAGAAAAGGTTCCATATCCATACCTACACAAGTATTTGTGCATATACAATGATTGTGTTTATGAATGATTTTTACAGACATCCCATTTGTTTGGTTGATAAGAACACACATACATGGGTATGGGTATGTTCCTTAGTCTTTACAGAAGCTTTTTAAGCTGGTACTGGGGCTTTCTGGGCAGGAGAAGAGCATTCAGATCGTGATCCCAACCTGCTTTTTTTTGCCGCTTATGGCACAAGGTCCCTGACACAGTGCGTGGGGTTCAGACCTTTCCCGTCACTGAACCTGGTAGCAATGACGTCCTATACGTAGCAATGATGTCCTCCTTGGCTGGCCTCTCTTACTGGGCACAGTGATCCTCGGGGATGGGGATCTTCAGAACCTCCTCTATGAAGGGTGTGGGGTTTTCGAAGACCCGCTCAAAAAGAAGCCCCATCAGGTCATCAACGTAATCTGAGAAATATTGTTAGAATTAATTTGAAATATAATATTGCTGTTAATTGTGATAAGTTGTTCTGTTCAGCGAATCATAAATATGCGAGTTTTTGACTTACGGAATGTTGGGTCTATTTTTACTGGTTTTGCTATGCATTCTCCCTTCTTGGAGACTTTGACCTTGAAGATGAGATCGCCTTCAGATGTCGTTGCTTGGGGGCGGTTAGCGTTTTCATTGAAATGCATGGAAGCCAGGTAAAGCCTAAAATAATAGCAATTACTCGATAGTATTACTCAAGCACAAATACAGCATTATTAAACTTCAATCAATATTAGAGTGTAAAATATACCTGCACAGCATTCCAAGAAAAGGAAACGGAGTGTTCTTAGGTAAAAAATTCAAGATGATGCTGTGGAAATCTTCCAGAGAAGAGGTTTGGTGATGGGAGTTCAGTTTCTCTACATCTTTCAGGACCCTGTTGTTAGTCCACACCTTCTCAAATTTGTAGACAGCCTTTGACCCTGAAAATAATAAGATAACTACATTACCTTGGACCTCATCACATTGTTTAAGGCAATTCCAGTGTATAAAGTGTTGTGTAGTGGAAATCAATTGAAGCATAATTTAGTCATGCAATTTCTGTACATAAAATAATAATACATCTATTTCTACTATTCAAACAATTTTAAAAGCAGATGGCAAAGGCTATTACAATACCTTTCTCTAGATGCCAGGCATGAGACAGCTGTGTGATGCTCAGCTCCCTTAGAAAGTTCTGGATCTGTGGGTGATGATTGGCGAGAATGTAGTCGGGGGTAACACCTCTGGCTTTCAGAAGTTCCAGGCTTCTTTTCAGGCCTTCCCTTTCCATATGGTAACCATCACCGACCTCATTGTTCTGGTTAAGAGGCAATGACAGGAAAAAAGAAAGAAAGGTGTGGCAAGATTGAAAATTGTGGACATATCCATTTTAATTGTAATTAGTTGTACACCACGTTGTATTTGAGTCTGCGTAATAAAAATCTCAAGGTGATGCATGTCCATTCACTCTCACTTCAGAAATTGTGTCCATGCATTCTGACAAACCTGGACTAGCTGGATGTCAATGATGTTGTTACTCTCAAGGTGCATCATGGAGTAGCTGCCAAACCTGGCAGAGTGTCCTACAGATATGAATTGATAACAATACAAAATAGATAATTTCTTGCAAATACCACTGGTGAAACATGTACATAGAAGAACATACAAGACTCGGATAATGCTAACCAATTGAAATACAGGGAAAGAACGGAGGCCTGGTCATTTGTACCTGGCGAGCCAGCCCTCATATCTCCGCCAATGATGTTCTTCTTTTCATGGCTGAGCCGCTCCAACACAACATCCTGATCCCTCTTCCATTTGTGCACGATCGCTGGCTCAAGGTACATCCTGGCATATCTTCTGAAGGTGTTATATTTTACCATCTTCAAACGCACAGCCTTGAAGAGCTAGCAGTACAAAACAAGAATATTTAGTATTCAGAAAATACTAATATGCAAATTTCTTCTACCAGAAATGATTGCACTCCTTGTACCTTTTCCAGTTTAAAGAAGGAAGCACCACTGAAATAGATTGCTGCTGACAACTGGAGGTTTCCAGCAGGAGTGCTTCCAACAATGGGCTGGCTCTTCCATTGCCTAAAATACTGGCAATGGGGGCACATTTGTTTGACTGCCAAGAAAGTCCCATGCCTTCGCGTTTTGATTTCACAGGCCCTTCGGCACACAGGACACACCTCAAACAGTTCAATGAGGCAGCTCTCATACACAATGTATTTTGGCGTTTCATAGGTGGTCCGTGGGGCTTGTCTCCTTTGCAAAGATATATGATGGAAAACACATCATGAGCATCCATTCATGAAGCATCATGCAAGTAATATATTTGTAGTTAATCTAAGCACAGAGCAAATGCAAAGAAACCTACGATAGATTTGTCAACTCTGTTGTGACACTGACGGAATCAGTAGGATTATATGTGGAGTCATGTGGTTCAGGAACTGCCATGGAAACACTGTCCTCTTCCTCAAGCTCAAGACGAGGTCTTTTAGCAGGTCTCGACTTCAAGGTTGGGAGTGATCCAGTGGTGGTGCCAACTCCAACACTCTTGCAACACATGCTACCTTTTATGAAAACATGCATATTTTTTTATATAAAATATGTCTATTGTTGCATGAAAAGTTCAGCATTTTTGTTAACAGATTAGTAAGCATCAATCCAAAACTTAATATAGAAAAGTATTCTGCAGTCTAAAGTATTGGTCTACAATGCCAGGGAGAACGGCTATCTTAAAAACCTTTACTTTTTGTGTGATGCTGCAATGCTTTCCTGGGCATCTGCGTCCCAACATATATCTCCAGGGGGTCAGTCTGGCAGCCTATGTGGCGTACAGCCGAGGGCAGGGAAGATGAACGACCCTTGATCATATAAAGAAGATTGATTAGACCCTGTCAAGACCAGTTGACCAATGCTGATACAATAAACACTAATAAAGCGATATGGCATAACAACCCGTGGTTCATGAATATTGTCACGGCTAGGGGGTGTTAGTCACAACGAGAAATAAAAAGGTTACTATGTATATATTGTAAGCATTCACAAAACAAAGACACAACAACCCTAAAATTAAATGTTTTTACTGGATGGTATGGGGTATCCTTCCACTGAATTATTTTGGTTGCTAATCAAGTTAATTAGTTTGGACCTATTTTGTGTGAGCAGTACAATAAAACGTGCATTAGATAGCTACAAACATTTATAATTATCCCTTGTTATATACATTGATTTGGACACTGTCGTTCAAGGTGCAGTTGTTGGAGTAGCTTCCATCAACGGCGATGACAGTGGAGGTGGTCTTCATGCGTTTCACTGGGGAGGTTTTGTGCTGCTCATTTGCCAGTATGGTTCTCCAACGTTTCTTGTTCTGCAGAGATGGCTGACAGCTTTGGAGGGAGCTCTCTGATCTGTGGCCACTGACTGACATCATCTCTCTTGCTTGCAGCCCAGCATCAGACAGCTTCTGGTTTGCCGTGCTATGGATGCTGTGATTGGTGTAGATTCTCGCTGTACCTAAAACCAGGGTTGAATTTCCATGTTAATGAGCATGGGAAATTTTGTGTGTGTATGTGTGTGCACATGTCCGTCCTACTTACCAGCTGCCTTACAAATCCTAGGCAACATTGTTGCCAGATAGTTCAGGCCCATCGGCTCATCTGTAAACCATGCAGTGCTAGCACTCCAGCCTGCCCGTTTAGGATGCAGATAAAAGGCAGGGGGGGTTTCTGGGAGTTTGGTCAAATACTTCTCCAAAGAAGCAACGGGGCACAAAGGGTTTCCAGGTTCCTCAAACATGAATCCCCTGGCAGATTCTCTAACCCTTACCCGGAAATCATTGTGATTTTTGGTTGCCTCATTGGATGTCATTGTTGCGTATTTTCTCCCATTCACACCTCGCACGACGGCAAATGAATCTGCCTTCAGCTGCCTGTTGCCCTCCTTTCCCCTGCGGCCAAAATGCAGCTGCACATCAAACCACACCTTTTGTACAAGGCCTCTCGGTGTAGCAGGGTTTAACGCTTCAGAGTTTCGGATAAGCTGGATGTCGCTTTCGGATATGACAGGGTGATGCGTCGTTCTGTCCTTGCCATCGCGTCTCAGCTTTTTAAGTGTGCCCAAAAACACATTGTTGGATGTGGTGAACTCGGTGTCCCGCATCAGACACCAGCTGCGACTCGGCGGCGAGTCCTTTAAATACCGGTTAATGCCAGAGCGCAGCCCGAGATAACTGCTAATGCTGTACGGTTCACCTTTCTCGTTTCTGACCGTCCCGTAGAATTCACGTAGTGTGGCATTAAGTTCGCTCTTAGTTAAGTCAGTGAAATTAACGGATAATTTCTTCTCCGTCAACCAGTCACTAAAACAACGGACAGCCCAGCCCGTCGCTCTGGATGTGTTGACTTCGTTTCTGTTCCTCTCCAAACGGTCTATATCAGACTGCTTCACTTGTTCGTGACGCTTGCGTAACTTTTCAGGAGTTGGATCTAACTCCTTTTCAGTCGACTCGTCTAAAGTAATCTCCCCGCAGAGGTCGACAGAAGTGCTCAAAGTTTCCATCTTCGGTGCAGCAGATGATACTTTGTGACTAAGCGACATGGTTCAGTTGCAATGTTTGTGTCAAACGCGCACCGATATTAAAGATATTTAGCCATGAGTATGTCACGGATATTGGCACGGTAGCACGCGGTTTCAGTCAAGCATCCGGGATCTAAACAACTCGTTTTATAAATTACATTAACGAACAAAGAACTGCATGAATAGGTGCTAGCGTAAGTTGTGTTGTGGTGTCCCTGTTGTGCGCCTCCGTATTGTGTCCTATCTGCAAGTGTGTTAGACATTGGTTCCTTCGCCAAAACTCCAATGGATTTTGGTTAGATCAATGAAACGAGGCCTGAGGTTAACACAAGTTTAAGAGATGTTCTTGGTTTTGTTCTATTATATGAAAATACATAGGTAAATTATCCCACTCGTTAATCTTTTTTATGTGATGCAATGAAAACGTAAGAGCTGTTCTGATCGTGTGATTGGTCGGGAGTTGCCATTGTGTATGTGGTATGGCAACGGCTGTCATGGAAACGTAAGCGTCTGACGATAAAAAAACAAAACAGTTTTCAACACAGAAGTTGAAACATTCATAATTATTAATTATAATAGTCACGTAGTTGAGCCTCGCTTCACTCAGTAGAAAATAGTAAGCCTACGTGATATAGTTCGATATAGAACGCGTAGTTAACATGGAATATATCACTTCCGGAACCACAGTACCACATGCCCAGCCAGCCGTATAGCTAGCGTTTGTTAGGCACGAAGTTGGAATATCTGGTAAGATGACATAACCATTTTAGATTCTTGTGATACTTACAGCTTTCACATTTGCAGTGGTGACCATAATCGTATGAATGGCTCCATCGTTCAGGATGAGGTTCTTTGCAAATCCTGCGTTGAATTGAGTCCAGTTTATAAACGAGGTGGGTGTGAAAAGCACCGAGCACACCACTAAGTATCCACTCACTTTGGCAGGAATATTGTTTTTGAATATGAATTTCAGCCACTCTTGGCTAAAATTTGTGTCTTTAGGAAGAGTGTGATATGATGACTGTGAATGGATTCCTGGAACCGAACAATATTTAGGTCGAGACATTTGCTCGCTATACGTACTGCTATTGATAGAAACATAAACGAAGGGAAATTCAAACACTTGAGCGGGTGGTTAAGATTAAAGCCCACTTTGTTCTCAAGCCTAACTTGAATAGAAAGAGTATAGGCGAAGCGAGAGACTTCACTTCCGGCTACTTCCGTCTTCTCTTAAGAACACCACTTCTTTTTTCTGTGAGAGGCTTATTTGAATCAGCATAATGTTTAAAGTCGTAGCAAGCTAGTGATAGCGGAATGAGACACGTCTTTAAACTAATAAAAACACACGTTTAGAGGGTGCTCCTTTTCGCACATGTGTAGTATGGCCATGACATCTTAAAGTTCCCCTGCAGACATGTTTTAAAGTATACTCTGCTATGATTAATATTTTGTTCAACATGGGTTTCCCCCACATAATAATTTTTTTGGGGGAAAAATGGTCTGGAAGCACATCTACTCTTTCTCCCTCATTGATAAATTCTGGATATATGAATATTCAAATATGTAAATATCACAGGCCTTGCGGCCTGCCCACCACCGCTGCTTATACCACAGGTTGTCCGGTGAAAGATCAGTGCGCATCAAGATGGCTAGCGTTAAGCTAAGTTCAGATCAATGATTTGCAATGAGACAAAACGGTTTTAGAATGTTGCAGAGAAAATTGCAGCGGTGTGAACTGGTTAGTTGCAGAGCAACTGAAGCCGTTGCCTGGGGTCTCAAAAGACCTACCATGTCAAATCGCCAAGTGCAGTTTTAGAACGTTGGGACGTAGCTATTTCTCTTCAGCCAATCAGGAAACGGCACAGGCCAGTACTATAGACTGTAAACATAAATTGGTGTAGGCACCCTGTCTCTGCTGTAGAGCAGTAGCCAAAGACGGCTCCAGATCCTCGGTTTCTTACCTCGCTGTCTTCGCCGTTTATTGATAAGTGTTACTGCTAACACTGTGAGCAAGTCACATAACAAATAGTTGTTTGCTGCTATATTAATGTTCAAAATATTGTATATAGTACCTTTAATACTATCAACGCAGAAGTAGTGGGGTATGCCAGTGCACCGTTGCTATGGAAACGGTCATCTGTGTCTGTGCACGTTGCTTTGATGTGACCGGCGGTCAGGGTACTAAAGTATAATACGTTTTCCCGTCAAAAACTAAAAACAATAAAATGGATCATCAATCAAATCATCAATATTGGTCAACTTTGTCCATAAACCTGTAACCCTTTACCCCTTTTCAAATTGGCAAAAACTAAGGTCTCTTTACAGGGTCTGACATGGTCCCTCTTTATGTCAGGGTGTAGTCTAATCTATTTTTCTTTGCCCCCTGGTAGATAATCTTTGTGAATGTGTAGTTGCATGCAATACCACTAGCCTAGCCAGCCAGACCTCCGAACCTACGGCTTTTCATTGGTCTGCATTCCCAACTTGAAAAGGTGTATGTGTGTGTACATGGGGTAGCATGTGCCTCAGCTGGGGTCACTGACTCGACAGAGCCCTTTGATCTAAAATTAAAAAAATAAAAAAGTTTATTTGGTAGTAGTCTATTTTACTAGCTGATATTATGCGTAGAGTAAAATTAGTCAATGCCACATTTAATGATAGAGGAATGTAGATTTAATTTGAAATTTAATTTTTAAATTATTATTTAAAACATGTCAATATTATAACCATCATGGTGGGTGATGGTTACCTCGGCTGGTGACTTTATAGATGCTCTTTATCTAGGTAGGAAATATGGAATAGGGGTAACAGTTTCCAGAGTAACTATTAATTAATGCCACTCAACTAAAATAATATCACTATATATCACATTACCTAACTAATTTTAGCTTAATCTGAAGCCACATGCAACCAATTCATTCGCAAAGTGCCTTGTTCTCCTGACAGTAAAGTTCTCACGTTTCACTTTTATTTTGACGGTTTACTTTTACTTCCGGTTCACCCTCTCCATCGATTTCAGTCACCTGTGGTCTTCAATTCGCAAGAGGAAAATGGACATGACACCAAACCAAAAAACGATCCGTTTTTTCCACTTGAGTTTCAATATTCATGGACATTGGAAAAACGGGAAATGGGCCCGTTTTCTTGTTTTGACGGGATTATACTTTAGTACCCTGATCCTTTGTGGCTTTGTTGCACTAGACCACCATTGCAATAACGTCATCGTTTCATATGGCTGAACTTTGAAACGTTAGCTAAATACATAGTTTACAGTTGTACTATTACCAAACAACTAGCAGCAGCTAGCAAAAAGCTAACGTAGTCAATAATGCTATTAATAAGTCACTAAGAAAATACGTTACATGCAGCAAGCTTTCCTTTGACTGTTGGTTGAGTAAAAGAAATACTTACATACTGACTCCCGCTCGCTGTCGCAGTCCCAGGATAAATAGTCGGCACAGCATCAGACTTTAAAACTAATTTCTTTGCAAAACCCAGTGACTTTTGCATTACGTTGTGGAAACACTCCTCGTTGAAATGAGCATTGCAGATACGCATTCCCTCCAGGTTTGTAGGCTTGTGAGCCCGATGTCTGTAAATAAATTCCAACCATTTCAGCTGCATAGTGGGATTTTTTGGTAGATAGTGGAAGGACGCTCCAGGGTCCGGTTTACATCCAAAAACTACACACTCTGCCATGTTTGCTGTCAAAACTTTGCCTATGATCTTTGTACTACTGACAAGTTCGCTCTGCGCTTGAGGTTTCAGTATTCTTTGCAGGTATTTGCATATTAGACAGCGATTGGCTTTCGAATTTGTGACGTACCTAATCTAATTTGCCCGGTGTACATTTGAATCTCAGATTTTATCTTAGATTTAAGTGCACAGACATCTCAAGGAGGTTCTATAATAACTTTGTATGTAACACTTTACATACCCAACAGGAAAAACATTCAGTAAGATAAAGGGTTTTCTGTAAAACAACAAAAAATAAAAGTGGCTAATTTTTTCTAAACACAAAAACAAATGCAAAATGTAAAAAAGAAATTAGGCTACATCCTGCCTCCTATTTCGCTCTGGCCACAGCACTTCTACAACACAAGCAATGTTCTCCCTGGCTAAACAGCGGGGAAATAATCTTCTGGTGTGACAGATCCAGCCGTTGAAAGCCCCCACATCAACTTCACCACATGCATCCTCCATTGCCTGGAGAAGAGGCATGCCTGCGAGGGGATGGCAGTCATACACCTTACACTGTGATGCTGAAAAAACCATTCTTCAATTGGGTTTAGGAATGGGGAATATAGTGGGAGGTATAGAACAATAAATTGTGGGTAGTGGATGAACCAGTTGAAGACCAGACCTGTAGACCCGTTTCATTTGTATTTGGTTGCGCTGTAATACATGGTCCAATGTAGACAAGCCCACCTGGTGAATGTTATTGAATATTGTGTTGTCTGCAATTATGTGGTTCTGGATTTTTCGTAGTCTAATGATATTATTTGCCACCACCATGTTCACAATATAACGGTCTCCTGTTCTAGATTAGATTAGATTAGATAGAACTTCTTTCAGGGAAATTGGGGTTCCAGCAGCAACACAGCACCGACAGTACAGTAAAGCACACAGGTATAGGCACACAGGTCAGTACAGTACAGCACAGTACAGTATAAGGTAAAGTTAAAAAATACAAAATACTATAGACGTAAGGTAAGTTAAAAAATACAAAATACTATAAACATAAGGTAAAGTTAAAATATAAAAAATACAAAATACTATAGACATAAGGTAAGTTAAAAAATACAAAATGCTATAAACATACAGGCATAATAAATATATGTATAAATAGGCAAAATAGTATTCTGGTGTCAACATTCGTTGTCTTCCACCATGGCCTGGTCATGCCTCAATTCTGCAGAAGATCCAAAAATATGATATGATTGGTTACAGTATGCTAAAATAAAATAAAAATTTCAATATGAAATGACATTACTGTAACAGTCATCATCAGTGGAAACACAGTTTTGCAAAACATTACACTAGTGTCCCAATCATCATCACTGAGTAACATAGGCCTACTGATATGTCGGACTGCAGTATACTACAGTATGAAGAGTAGTAGCATAGTGTCGATGGTAGTAGGTAACTTACTGGTTCTCATTTCTGAATGTCAGATTGGGCTGAACTCTCTGCCCAGCCTTCTTCATACTCAATCCATGGTTGAGCACATGGTCTGATCTCATCTGAGACAACTGCCCTTCCTCGTCCTCGTCTTCCTCCTCTACTCTCACTACTTGACCTCTAGCTCTTGCTTCACCATTGACGTCCATTTCCCTTCAAAACAGGAGAGCTCACCCGTGGCCTTTTTATAGTGCTAAAGCTCTAATTTCTAAGTGAACAATTATAAGCAACTAGTGTTTACACCTGTGAGGAGTGAGTGTTGCCAATTGGTAAATAAAGCTTGGCATTTTCATTGGTGTTGCTTTTCAAAGTAACAGAAGATAATTTATTTTGAATGGTTTGCCTAATGTAGAGAACTGTGTGTACTGTTTTGCAAGTATTATTTAGAACTGAGTGTAAAGCAGAAATTGTCCTTGCAATTTTGCAGACTTGGTTTAGGGATTTGATACATGAGTTTCAGGTTTCAGTGATTGCGTTTCAAGTTCCAATTTTAGTGTGTAAGCAATTGAGAAAAACTGTAATAGTCATTCTCCCCTTTCCCAAATTTGACGATCTTCTAAACGAAGACAGAACAGTCCACGGTCATCAAATATTATTTTTATCCATTAGGGGGCAGCAACGCACAAAGAATAGAAGCTAAATTTCTCTTTTTTCCCCCCCATGTAGCTCCTTTGTGAGTGCAGCTGTGCTTTAAGGCTATCATCTATCTTCACGCCATTGAATTGTGAATACATATACTGAATATCTTTCCAAATGAAGACACTGTTAAGTGGTCTGTTTAAATCTTTATTCAAGCTGCACAGATGCACTTGTATAATAACATTCAGGTGTGAAATAAATGAATAAATACATAAACAAATAAAGCCAGTGGCCCCACTGTTGTACTGCTTCAGTGGTGCAGAACCTGAAAGAGGCAAACATCAACAACACTGGCCAGCTGTGAAATATTGTTGATGAGCCTGATTTAGCTGAGGAAAAGCAAGCAAAACAAGCACTGTAACATGTATGCACGCACACACTCACACACACGCACACACACACATTTCCAATCCTTTGTGTGTAGGTGAGCTTTTTAGAAACCCTTATCGGTCGCTTATTTCATAGTGAGGTTGAAATGGACATGACCTGATCAGTGACCCTTTATCCACAATGCCACTCTTAGAACTAGCATGTAGTATTTAACAGTCTACTCCCAGTAATTGCGGCTGTTGGTTTTCCCCCTCAACCTTGTACCCTGTTACCATGTGACCCGTATTCAAATTATTATTACTTACCATCCAGTTGTAGCCTGTTGCCATGTCATCAGTTATCATTAGATGCCGTCCACTAGTATCCTGCAGAAATATCATTGATTACCAAACCCTGCCTGCTATTACATCACTAATTAGCATCAAGTTCAAGGAGGGCTCCGCGCGTCCGCACAACAAAGGGGTCCTCGACAACAGGTGACTGGGAAATCAAACTTAAACTTACCCCAAAAAGACTTCCAAGAGGACTGATTTTGGGTATAGGGTGTTGGAGCACTCGTATAGACCACAAGTAGAGGTTGTTAGTAAACGCTTACTTTATGTAAGGATGACAAGGCTGATGTTTCGACACACTTTCTTTAATTGGCATCACTTAGTAGCCGTTTAGCACATCACTAGTTACATCCCCTTGTAGGTTGCTACCTCATAACCAACCCATAGTAGCCTGTTATCATATCACTAGTTGCATCCCCTAGTAGTATCACAATTACTTAACATCGCTAGTAACATGCCATAATATACCATGTTAGCCTGTTGCTGCATCCCTACTATCCCCTGGTGATGTCCTTCTCGCTTTACTTTCCCCACATATTTTGTTATTTTCTGTGCCTTTCCCTTGATCTGTTTTAGTGAAAGCTTGCATGCTGGTTGAGGAGTGCAGCTGGCCTATATAATCAGTTTGCTGCCAGTGCTGGATCGTTCTCTCATGGTATTAATATTCACCAGTTCACTCTTGTCAGTGACCTGACTTAATGGTAATTTGTGCAGATACAATTGAATATACATTGCATTGTGAATGCATGCAATACAAATATTAAAGTAGTCTATGATATTAGATTCTAGTCTAGTGAACTCGGGGGGGTCAAAGGATAATTCTGGTCACTTTTGACCTGGACGTCATTTTGTTTTCACATCATACTAATCGGCTCTGACCAAAATGTCATAAATTGCTTCATTGTAACATACTTACGGTCTGAGTTGTCTAGGACCACTAGTCTCCATTACAACACAGCACATCACTTCCTGTGCGCCACCAAGAATTTCTGGCGTTTGTCCTACCCAGACACATTTTACAATTCTATGAAGAGCGTCTCCAGCCAGGGTAATGGTGCCAATTGGTATTGTGCAACCTCACTCAATGGTCCAGATGGATAAAATAACTATTTATTAATGAAAAAAAAGTCAATTTCAGCTTTAAGTCCTAAACCAGTTAGGGGAAATCTTTACATGGTGTTAGAAATTTGGCTAATGAAAAGCCAACATGAAGTTTTCACATTTTGTATTATGTGAAAACTATAGGCTCTCCTATGGTGTCACCCCCTGTTGCAGAGTGGGTCACAGACACAGACAATGAAAGACAATGAAAATACTCATTTATTAAGTCAGTCTCATTCTGGAGATTATCTGGCTGTTGCCCTACAGCTCAGAGGCAGGGCACATACATCTATTGGGGTTGTCATCTACAGATGAAAAGGGAAATATATGTCAGCTGATTCATTGCTCTAAGAATATCAATTCATTACAAACAAATATACAGTTATTATATAATACACATTACAATATGAATCGTGTCCCACAAAGGGGATTTGCTGACAGGGTCTAAAATTGACTGATGTTGTTGACGTTAGTTTTGACTTTAATAAAAGCAGTTTGGTAAGGATGCATATAACCCTCTAAATTAACCTGCAGAGTTACTGTGCTGTATCTCTCAAACAGCTGTTTGATGTAATCTGCGGTGGATTAGTCTCTTTCTACTCCTTTTCTATTTGGTGTTACATTTGTCATGTCCCCTTTGATATTAATATTTTCCTATCCTGTGTCAATGGCCATACTTTCAGTTACATGTTGTTCTATTCTGGTAATATACACAGCAAGCAAGGGATTCACAGAGACAATGGGCAAGCGGTAATAGACACACACACACACACACACACACAGACACACACATAAACACGTACCACAAACTGTCTCAATGCTTGCAGAAACTCAGTGCCTCAGATGTGCCAAGTTAAAAAAAAAAAAAAAGGGAGAGGGGGGTTGCGTTATTCCAAAAGAGTATTTGCTCAGGTGCTTAGATAAGGTTGGTATGATATCTGGAACACTGACAAAAAACAGAAAACAACAGGCCTGCATCTACAAAAAACTTGCTTTGATAACCTCTTTCTTAATTTTTTTTCACTTGTGCTGGGTTTATTTTGCAACTTGTCTCTTATTTGTGCTGAGGAACCACACGAGTCCTGTGCCCCACAGAGCTTATTAGTAACACAGGCTTTAGCCTTTTATTTCCTTCCTTTCCACAATTAAGCAATATAAAAAAATAATGTAAAAATAAATGGATGTTAATTTATATTGATTTAAAAGGTTCCATATCAAACCAATATTAAAATTCTATTTTGACTTCAGTCAATAAGACAGAAACATCACACAGGTCCTACTTTCATCAGTCTGCAGGAACTGTTGCTATTAGATCACAACAGTGAACAGGAAGTTGGTTTTGTCTGGAAATTTCTTTTGTTCCAGCATGTTGTGGTCTGCTGTCGTTTGTCACCTAATTTCCAATGCTTGTCATCTTGACTCCTATGTTGTTAATGTATTTGTTTATTTCCTTCTCCTGTTTAGAGATTAAATATATGCCCCTTGGATTTATCTCCATTTCACCAGAGAAAATTAGTCATTTCTTTCTCTTCTTTCTTGTGCTGTTTATCACTGTTTGACCTTCACCATATTGCATCGTACCACATTGTACTGTAGTTTATACTGTAATATAACTGCAATGTATAGTGGCATCATTCTGTAGCGTTCATTAGATTGGTTCTATGGTTTCTTCAAATGTGGTGTTTCATAGACTGGTCGGGAAGGTTGGCACTGCTGCATTATGCATGTGCACATACACATGCACACACACACACACACACACATCTTGCTGCAGCTGGGGTAGATTGATCACTTTATCAGCTGGCCATGCTCCAATACCCTCCCTCTGCTATTAGCTCACTGTAGGAGGGTGATGGGGATGGAGTGTGTGTGTGTGTGTGTGTGTGTGTGCGTGCATGCGTGCGTGTGTGTGTGTGTATTTCTGTGTCTACGTGTAGGTCAGTGTGCGTGACATGCGAGTGTTTGTTTGCACCCCGAGTGTATGTGTGCGAGTGTTTGTATCCGTGTTCTCGTATGTTTGTGAGTTTGTTTGTTTCTTTGTTTGTTTGGAGGACACTGCTGTGATGTAACACCTTTGTCTACAGTCACTCCCAAGTAAAAAAAAAAAAATAGACCGCCGCCGTCACATTCCGAACTCAATCCTTTTCAACCGGCACACAATACACAGCAGTGCTTTCAGGGTCATGTGGCGCCTGGCAGCGGAGCATTCGCAGTTTTAGTCAGGGCAAGTGCTGAACACGAAGTCCCGACCTTTCAAAGGCTGTATTTTTTTTTTGTTTTGGTCCAGGCACAAAAGAGTTGACGCAGTTGTTGGCTAAATTATTGAAGTCACAACTTCTCAAATCCCGGTGCTTGAACATATCCACACCAAATCCTGCCCTGGATCGCATCAGCAGGCTTCTGAGGAATGGTGAAAATTGGGTTCTCGGTAAAGTTGTGATAAAAGAGACTATTGTGCCATCGTGCTTACCTTGGCCCCGGTACCGCTCATTATGACTCATTCCTGCTCTAAAGAGCTATTATATAATAAAAGGTGCAGACCTGCCATTTTGTCAGATACGTTTATACAACTTGTAGTACCACTTTAAAATGTTCAGGGAGTAATTTAATATTAACTGGCATTTTGGTAGTGAAAAGATTATATCTTTTTGAAATTGACCCATCTTTTGTCACATTTTCTCGATTTATTACATCCCCCATGTAGTTTTATGTAGGGTTTATCTAGACTGCTTGTCTTTGTCACAAGACACACAGAGACACGCAGAACAGAGAACCAGAGACCGAGCACCTGAAAAGGCTAGAGAAACTACTGGCTGAGCTACAGCAGATATATTCTTTAGTTTGCACCGTACAGGCCTGCACGACTTACATTGAAGATTGTGGAGCTTTATGTTAAGAAACGTCTGTGTTTTACCTTGACCCAGCCTTGTCCTTTCCATCAAAACCCCAGAGAGTGACGATAGTGCTGTCACAATAGCATGCGCCACTCAAAGGACACCTTCATCCAGTACTGCTATTGGTACCATGGGAACATCCATTTTTAATACGAGTGGCCATTTGGAAGCAAATGTCTGATCTTGGCAGCGTTGGTTCCGTGCTCCAACCATTGACCTACAGAGGGATCGGAACCCCCAACCCGTGGATTGTGTTGTAGTGTGACGCTCTAACCTAAACAGCTAAACGGGAACAACTCTCTTCACACTTCACCCTCTTTCTGCGAAGACGCGTGGCCGTGATACCAAACTTCTGCGTAAACTGAATTCAACAACATACATTAATGCATAATGAGGATGATGAGACGTTGATGTTATGTAAGACAACCATGTCTCTATTGCGCCATTGTGAGGTTATTCACATGAGGCCATCCGAGGAGAATTGTGGTAAATCTATGTCGTGTTGCCACCTCATCACATGCACACACACACACACACACACACACACACTTTGGTTAACTCACTCTCTCCCTCGCTCTCTCACCCTGTCACACAAGCACCGGCGCACGCATACACACACACCAAAAGACACTCACGATCTGCGCTTTAACACACACACACACACACACACACTCAACAATAACCTTCATTCCCAGATTAGATTAACAGATCCTACATCAGTGAAACATACTAGGCTGGTAATATAGTGAAAGTGGAAGATGAATTTTGAGGTGTGGATGAAATGATTCTTTTCCTGCCTCGCCGGTAATGCACATCTCTATCAGCTTTCATCCACTCCTGTAGCTGCAGCTAAGGGTGTGTAGTTCAGCAGGCGAGGCTGAGGACCATACAGCCAGCATTTGTTACAACATTAAGTGTGTTAATCCACTTATCCATTGGTACAGCTCTTCAGCACCCAGCTATACTTACCTGACTCCACTCTTTAAGTGGAGGCTGAGGCCCAGCAACCATCCAGTACATTGATGTCCTGACATGATGAATATGTATACCGTACCTTGCACATATAGATAGATAGGTGGGATTTGCTGAGTGAAAATAATATCTTTGCAACTTTTAGACCTTTTAATATCATAAAAATACACATGTGAACCAACCATAAACAGCTTCAATCTACACACACACTCGCATAATTCACTGCTTCACATACTTTCGGTTCGTGCCTTAAAAGGTCATCAAGTTCAGTGAAAAAATGCGTTCAAACCAGTAAAGTATAGGGCCTCGACATAAACAGGGAGGAACCATCAGCGGTGCGATTTCCAGATTTTTCAAAGACGGTGCTTGTTGATTTATGAGTAGATGTACCGTGTGTCATTTGTAATTCGTCGTTTGCAGTACAAAAGATAGGAAGTGTTGTACTCCTGTTCTGGATCAGGCCCTTGAGAGTAAAATGATATAAGCCCTATTGAAATAAACACGAAGAAAAGTAGTAGACTAGAAAATGTGGCACCACAGGGCGCTCTATATTTGGATTCGGCTTTTTAGGAGTCAAATTTATAGGCCGTTATAAGAGTGCAGATCACAGGTAGAAGCATCTCATCAGTTCTTTGCTGTTATGTCAGACATTCCAGAAAAGCACGACTAGTCTTTAAAAACCAACCTGAACACTAACTCTAGATAGTATTGCCGAGGGGGGGGATTGAGGAGGGCTCACATGGCCAGTCTTTCTGTCAAAATAACTGATTGCAATCTGTTGGTGGGGCATCAAGGATGTTTACACACACACACACACGTGCGCGCATGCGCCCCCACTCACAAACACACACAAGCACGCGCGCACACACACGCACACCAGGCCGCAGAGACACAGCAAGGATGTTTACACCCTCATTTTTAGGCGGTTGCTCTCTGTTTCCCTTCTAATCTCACTGTGTCTCCGCTGGCCTCTGATCTTTGGCATTCCAGCCATCTGCCGGTCTCTCATTTGGCTGGCAGCAGCACCACAGCGAACACTGACTAAATATACTGCCAGCAGCCACAGCTTGTATGTGTCCTCTTTGTGTGTCTCCTAGCTCAGAGAGAGGGACAGGGACAGAGGGACAGAAAGAAAGAAAGAAAGAATGCATTCTTGTTGAAGCCCACTCTTCATGCCAGCGTAATAGCTTGTACACAAAGGCCATTTCAGACATACATTTCTGCACAGGCTTTGAAAATACCACAGAAAGTGGTGAATAATCACTAGGTGATTATCAGTGGGTGTAATGACATGGCATTCAGTAGCGATAGCCCCGTTTGTTCTTCGCCAGATGTGTACTGTGCCTGAGCCACAGATCGAAAATGTTTCCTCAAACGACGTATTTATTTATT
>OMKK01075343.1:20902-47568 GCA_900302305.1 Polymixia japonica
GTGTTTGAAATGTTTGAAAAGCTTGATGTACACTAGTTTGACTTACATCGTCTGTTTTAGTCAGAGACTAAGTACAAATGTCATTTTGTTACTACTTGGAATACATACTTACTGTAGAACATAATGAGCCAGGTTCATTTCTATTTTGGTATGGTCGTGTGTAACTGTGTTTGTGGTTTTTCAGGAGCTTGCCGGTGCCCCAAAGTGACTGTCCCAGTGCTCTGTACATGGCCTGGTTGGATACGCTGACTTACGGCCTTCACTGTCCCGCCGTGCTGATAAGAGGGAACCAACAAAATGTGCTCACCTTCTACTGCCAGTAGAGCCTGTGTCATAACAGCACAGGGACAGATGACCGGTTTATACCAAGGGACTGTCATCTGCGGAACATCCAGCAAGGTCGCCTTGTGGTTAAAGTGGCCGTCCTGTAATTGAAACGTCACAGGTTTGATGCCCGCAGCGGCCGATGTGTCCATCGGCGTCACTGACACCATAGCAGCTCGCTCGCTGCAGGTTTCTCTGGATAAGCCTGTCATCTAAATGCCTGAAATAATAAACAATCTCATTGTGTAACAACATACCAGAGGACAAGCGACTGTTAAACACCTAGCACCCATAAGCTGCACAATATGACCCTTGACCCTTAAACTAGTGCGGATTCGCCGGGAACCACGGTCACTACCCAGCGCCTGAGAAACCCCCTCACATTCCCGCCTCCAGTCATCCCGCACTGAAGCCAGCGAGCCGCTAAACACAGCATCTGTAACCAATGTAAAATAAACCGTTATCGTCCCACTCCTTCTGCGTACACGGCCTGTTCAGACTTGGTGTTCTGTATCCGGATATATCCAGATTGTGTCTAGATCAAATGCGTCTCGAGTGACCGCTTGTTATTGGATCCCGCGCAACCCCGCTCAATAGGCAAATAATCACATACATCACTTCAAAATCAAAACAATACAGACGGTCTGTTCTTGGCTTCCACCAGGCAGACCAACACTGTTTCACGCGCTGTTACTATATATAGTACAGTATATATATGGCCTTTTAGACATTTTGAGACATGAAAATCCACTTACGTAGATGAGACAGTTGACTAGGTGCGTCCGGGGGATGCGTCCACGTTCACACTACACTACACGCGTGGACAAATGCGTCCCTGACCACCTCCGAATGCGGCTCGAGTGATCGGATCCTGTCCTCGAAACATTTTGGGTGCGTTCACGCCTGTATTTAGAGCTGTCCGCTTGTGATCGGATCGCCCAGGACGCGTTTTAATGCCAAGTCTGAACAGGGCCTGTCACCCTTTGACCTGAGGCCTGTTGAATACTCTCCCAACATACTAGGTAGGGTTGTAGTACTCGAGTGCGAGAAGCTGGTGAAGCATCTATTTCCGTCGACCCCGCAGAATGCTGACTGTACATAACAGGACTACTACTCTGGACAACACTATTGAGGAAAAGGTTGTACAGTGAAGGACAGCATCTCAATTAGGATTACATTTGTGATAGAATCTATCTGACACCGATAATCTGGTAAACAATTATTATGATCTGATTTGTGAATCAATAATTATAAATCACCATTAATTTTCTTACATAAATGGACCAAAATAATAGCTGGCATGAACATAATACTCACTATGAAAAAAACCCTAATATTTTTCAGAGCGTTAGTTATGAAATTATGTTTTTGAGGATGCAGTGATGTGTATCTTTCAAAAATATTACACAAATGATGATTGATGAATATCCACTAATGGTTTTATATATTTATGTTTGCAAAAAGATGATAGCATGTTGGAATTGAACCCCATCCTTCCGGTTTGCCGGAAAATCAACATTCGAAAGTGATACCGAGATAATAAACGATTCTGTTTTTCACATTGAAAATTTGAAACTTGAAATTTGAAATTTGAAATCACTTATCTGTCAAACTTAATTACTTCTTTATGTTTGTACATATCATATTTTGTGCACTGCATATTTTCTTTTTCCTTATTGTTGTTGTGACATGTTTGGTCTCCATTAAAATAGATTAAACAACTTCCCTCTGAAAAGATCATGACCTTTTATGTCTAGTAATGAAGCCATTCACTGCAATCATATACTGTAGATCAGAAACAGGCTTATTGTGCACTACATTTGAATATTGAAATGTTGACATTTGCATGGCTTCCAGAGAATGTGTGCTTTTGTACAGTAAACAATATATTACCATGACGGGGTTGAGACAGAGGTAGTCAACAGATCTGGCGGAAGGAGGAACGCCACAGTGAAGCAGAGGAGAGACGATACATTACAAGAAGTAAGTTATGCCTCTCTTTATTTATCTATCTAGGAAAGACAAATGTCTAATTTGTGATTGCATGTATATGTGTGTGCGTGTGCGTGTGTGTGTGTGTGTGTGTGTGTGTGTGTGCGTGTGTACAAAGATGGGCAATATTTCCATCAATGTAATGGGAATAATTCCCAAAATGTCTTACATTAATATGTGTGTTCCTTTGCTATATTTTGTAATTTACATTTGGCTGATTTAAAACAATTGTCATATATTTAGCAACAGTCAGTTTAGTCTTGGTAGTGGCTGGACATAGATTTGCGTATCTCTCAGTCTTCCTCTGTATCTTCTCAGTCATTAAGTTATGATTCTGCTGAATATACTTTGAATACCGTGGGATAAGTGGCATATGCATACATGGGGGCTCAATATATGATTATACCCTGGAATATATAGCGGTGATATACTTTATATTTATAAACACCTAACATGCAGTATATATTTGTCTGGATTTATGTCTGACCTTGTGGTTTTCCTTAAATGGAGGCAATCAGTTGTTAATTGTTGTTTGGTTCATTGCATGTTGAAGGCTTTATCCCAGATCTGAGCCAATCTTATCCAAACAGAGCTAAGATGTACTGGAGCCTATTACTTCTGATTCTGATGGGTAAGTATATCTATCTATCTATCTATCTATCTATCTATCTATCTATCTATCTATCTGTCTATCTGTCTATCTGTCTCTCTGTTTGTCTGTCTGTCTGTCTGTCTGTCTGTCTGTCTGTCTTATTAAAATGAAAGACCAAAAATCTCAGGTCTGTGCTTTCAAAAGTTTGTCAAAACGAAAACGATACGAAAACGGCTCCTTTTCGTCGACTTCTAGATTGTGGGATGTGTCTTCGTTCTCCTAGGTCAATGTGCCTCGCTAGCATGTAGCCGACGTGTGTACCACCTCGTCCTGGAGAAAAAGACCTGGCCTGAAGCCCAGAGCTACTGCAGAGATAAGTACACCGACCTGGCCACCATAGACAACATGGACGACATGAGAAGGCTGATCGCCACTAACCGGAGTTACAAGGGAGATGCCTGGATTGGCCTGGAAAGAAGCCCATATTACCGGTGGCTCTGGTCCCAACCGGAGATAGACTACATTAAGGATAACGCAAACTGGCGTCCACCTGAACCAAATGATCAGGACGGTTCTGAGAATTGTGTGTGGATGGATACAGAAGGCAAATGGCTTGATATCAGCTGTAATGAGAATACGTCCTTCATCTGCTACAATGGTACGTGTATGTGATACTATGTTCATTCAGCATGTCTTCCAATCCATCATTTCTTCTTGCCACTCCACTTTAGTCAAAGTCATATACTGTAGCAAGAAGGTTTGTTGCATCAATTCTCACTGGCTGTACACATGAAATAATACATGGAGGCCTTTTCACTGCACAGGGTCAAAACAAGTCCGTTTAATCGATAATGATTATAACTGGACAGAGGCTCAGCAATACTGCAGGAAACATCACGTCGACCTGGCCAGCGGGAAAGACCAGACTTACAACGACGAGATAATGGATCTGATTGGCCATCGGGACAAAGGGTTTCGCGTGGCGATTGGCCTGTTCAGGGACTACTGGAAGTGGTCGGATAACAGCAGCACTTCCTTCAGAAACTGGCGTTTACAGATGACTGACAATCGAAATGGTCCTAAGTGCAGCGTGACCTTGTTGAGTCAAGGTGGCAAGTGGGACAACGCCAAGTGTGAAGAACATAAACCATTCTTCTGCAACGGTAGGTTTACCAGAGATCCAGAAAAAAACATAGATATCTCAGTTTTTCACCCCTAGGAGGGGTACTGATAACAGTATGAACCCATCCAAACAATGAAAGTCCTACAGACACAAAGTGACAGTTTATTGTGTCAAAGTTTCCGTGTATCAGTCTTTTTCAGATTAAGTTTTTGTCTTGTCTCACGTCTTGTATGTTTTACATTCTTACTCAGAAACCAGGATGAATTGTTAGATTCAATAAATGGGTAAAGTCACTATTGTAAATCATTCATTAGAATGAATGCCGCTACCGTGAAGATGACCTCACGGGGACGTTCTTTGTAATTCACAATTTTATTTGAATGGTGATTTCCACCATACATCCAGATCCAGCATAAATAAAAATTAAAATAGCAGTGTGTTTAATTAACTGAACGTCATGAAAGGCTCGTATGACAATGTGTGTGCCTCAAATTTTTCAACTTCAGATAAACTGATTCTGATCCATTCGAACAAGACCTGGAAAGAGGCCTTGACATACTGCAGAGAGAACCACAATGACCTGGTCTCCATCCATGACGCTGTCATCCAGGACTGGGTCCAACAAACAGTCAGGACGGCTGACACTCCGTACGTGTGGCTGGGCATGCACTACACCTGCACACTGGACTTCTGGTTCTGGGTCAGCGATAAGCCCTCCTGTTACCAAAACTGGGCCCCGGGGAACGGGACCGGAGAATGTGGGATGGCTGCAGCAATGGAAAAAGAAAGGCCCCATCGCTGGGTCAACCGGAAAGATGATGAGAAATTCAATTTCATCTGCACCAAAGCGTAAGAGCTCTTGATTCTTGTGTCTTAATCTCATTGTGAAGTTTTACGTAGGTTATTGATATCATGAGCGCAGAGCTGCATTAGTCCTTTGGGTTTTGAAAGGAATGCGTGACATTTCAGCATTGCCTCAAGTATTTACAATTCAGTAAGTCGTAAAATGTCTGCCCACTGAATATGCTCCCAGTGAATTTTAATGGACCAATATTTGGGCCACACAGGCCTTCTTCAGGGTAAGGACGCAAAGTGCACAGGTGCACCCATATATACAAACTGTCAGAGGTCAGGTGACACAATCTTAAAGTGGCAGGTGCTCGATAAAAGTGGCATGTGCAATATACTGTATACACACACACACACACACACACACGGTCAGAAAAACAGAAAAAATATACAATGTATACAGATACATAGAGGATAAAAATACAATACTCTAGTAAACATACAACATGACTTGGGTATCAGGTGGGGAAACTGTCATACTGTCATAGAAAGTGCAAACATAACCGAAATGTATAATTCTATTCAATTCACTAAGTGGACAATTAAAACCTCTTGTGAAGCATCTCCCCACATGTTCTGTCTCTCTTTTCTGATGCAGGCCAAGCTAAACCGCTTGTCCTGGCTACGCTGCAGGCCAGATCTCTACAACACACGACAAGAGGTGATCAGCTGATATCTCCTCCAGCGGTGTTCCTGGTTTATTCTTTCTTTTGAGATGGAATGTTTTAATAAATCCGCTTGGGATCTGCTTTTTTTAATCTCACGTTTAGTGAGCTTCGTGTATTATCATTTATCTTCAAGAAAATCAACCAAATGAAACCAGATTATTATCAGAGTAAAGATACTGTTATACTGCACTGAAGTCATTATTCCAAATCATTATTCAGGGAATGTTATTCAGAATAGTTATTCTAAATCATAATTTGGGGAATCTTATCGTTATTCAAAATCATTATTCTGGGAATTTTATTCACAATCGTTATTCGAAATCATTGCTCAGGGTTCTCAAACAAAAGGCCTACTAGTATATTAACCTAAAAGGCTACTCCCAAATTATATCTCAACTATTACAGTTTTTCTTAATTGGTCAAACACAATACTCGAATGACTGCGTGAAATATTATTACCATTTTTACCATATTAATACCATTAAGTAATTTGTTCACTGCACTTATAATTTCTCATTGTTTTCACATGAAAAGGCAAATGTGAAGCACATTTGCGTATGCAATTTGTGTACAATTGGCCCAATAATCAATTGAATAAGTCTTGTTGATCAAGATGGATTACATTGCTTTTCTGTTGAATTATATCACTTTTACCTGCATTTATACACATGTTCATTGTGCAAATCCGTATATGTAAAATAGCCTACAAACTACAGTCAACAAACTGACATGAATATTACATGATTTACAGTGATCTGGTATTGTCATAGGATAAATTAAAGAACGATAAAGAATAATTGAAATGCTGTGGGCGGATAGAGAGGAGAGATCCAGTCAGCTGGTGGAGTATCTTGAGTCTTTTATTGTATATTACTTTACAGTAGTTTGGTGTGTTTGATTTGGCTTGGTATTGACTATAGTATTTACAGAAATGCTATCTTTACTGTACTGTACTTTCATTGTTGCATTTTGTGTTACTGTACTGTAAAGGCATATACTGTAATGGGAAAGCGGTGAATAAATAATTTTTATGAATTTACAGTGGTTTTGGCATAATCCTTGACAGCCGGACTATGCAGTCAACACACAGGACGCCGTACCGCCCAGCCTGTGGCGAGTAAGATTACTGTCGGTCTCATTAAACACACGCACACGCACACGCACACGCACACACACACACACAGTCCCTATGTTCACCTCCTAAAGGGGCAAGGCTTGGCTCGTAACCGCGTCGCCTCTGCGCTCCGCTTCTACGCAGGAAGAGATTTGATAAATGAACAGAATATACTGTATTAACCTAAACCGTACTATGGAAGACAATGCAGCTTACGAATATCCCGTTTTCTTCGAGTGTCCCAACCTGGACGGAGAGAAAAAGAAGAGAATAGAAAAACACTTCCAGATTCCCCGTAAATCGGGCGGAGGGGAGTGCGGATCACTGACGGGTGTAAATGAGAAAGTTTACAGGATCGCGTTCAGGTATCAGAGAGGTGAGCTTCAGGGAAACACAAGCGAATGAACTGATTTTTGGTTTAGTCGTTGACTGTTTCTGTTGGTCTGCGTGGACTATGAGAGGAAGTGTAATGCCGAGCAGGCTTGATTGTCGTTCTTATCAACGAATCCACAAAATATGCTTAATAAAACTGCGTAGAGACGTACAACACATTATTTTGGTAATTGGAAAAAACATTTAACAACAAAAAATAACAACAAATACACAAATGTCGACGTTGATATGTAGCCTATGATACAGTTTCACTTTCACATTGTAACTAGGCCAAGATAAGATCCTGCAAGCTCATACAGAGAGAGAGAGAGAGAGAGAGAGCGACCGAGAGAGAGAGAGAGAGAGATCATTTCAAGTGCCACCACATGTAACGTCCCATTTGCTTCCCCAGATCAGCAGCGAGTGCTGGAGAAACGTAAGCATGTGTTGGAGTTAGCAGGTGGTCCTCTGGTGATCACTGTCCAAGACAGCCTAGGGTCTGCCACACAATCCCCCACTCCCAGCCCAACTCCCAGCCCCACTCCCAGCCCTTTGGTTCACCCACACCTGGGGTTGACAACTCCACCAAAGGTAAGACATTCAGCAAGATGTTTAAGCTCTGGGTGTTTATGTAGCTCATTAAAAAAAGCGTCCTAATACATTTTAAAAGAAAAAGAAATATCGCAGAAAGAGTCATATAGGGACTGATAGGGCATTATAAAGCATCATTATTTGTATATTCTTGACATACTTTGAGTTTGTCATACCAGATTCATAACATAGAAAACATGTAAATCATGTAAATCTCTATTGTGATTATTATATATATATATGACACCTTGCAATGCACTTCAAGTAATGTGTTACAAAAAACTAGGAGCACAGGCTTGTTACAAAAATAATGAAGCACTAGGCCTGAACATAACCCTATATACAGTACAGTCATGTACTTGCATAATACCAACCTCTGCCCAAGGCAATATTATAAGAGGGCAACGAGTACTCAGTAATACAGAAACCTTTAAAGATAAGAAAGTTTATTTAATTTGGTTAAAGACCTTATATCATAATTGGGTGCCAGTTTTATCAAAATACTGAAAGTTTAATAGTCATGCAAGCATAAAAAAAACTCCCACTAAAGGTAGAACACTCTTTTATTTACAACTATACTTTTATTCATTATCCTCCTAAAAACAGCCCCAAATTACCAAATTGATCAAGTCAAACATATTAAAAACTTCTAAATCAGTCAGCTTAAATGAATCAAAGTTCATGGCATTAAATAAGAATCAGAATTCCTTTTATTGCCGAGTATATTTGCACATACAAGGAAAGTGACTTGGTGAGGTTGGTGCATTAAACACATAAGAAACACGATATAAGCAAAACATTAACAAGTATTAAACGATAAGAGTTACACAAACTATGAATTACAAATATTTACACACTATTATTATTAAAAAACTATAAAACTATAAACCTAATAAATTGAAATTTAAACACCAAAGACGGTAGAACTCAACATACAACTTTATTCACATTTGGCACCTGGTAAAATATCCACTCCTTAAAACGGCTTAATTCATTAAAAGGGCATAATAACACAATTGGATCACATTAGTCATCTCCCTTTTTATGTTTTGATGTCTGTATTTTATTTTATGCATAACCTAAAATAAAAAAGGCATGTTTTTTACCATTCATTAATGAATATATAATTTTTATCTACCTCCAACTGTAGAGCCAGTTGCCCGTTCTTGCTTCAACATTGCCATCCATTGAGGTAGAACATGAACTTCAACTAGACACTTACCTCCTCCGTTATCTGAAGGAATGCCCGAGGGCAGGACAGGAACTGCAAGGAGAAATCTCCCCTGCCTGCTTGGTACAGCTCCTCCCAGAGGAGGAGAGAGCTTTGGTCAGGGGCTCAGCCCAAACCGGTCCAGATGGGGATGGAGTCAAGCAATGGAAGGATAGGGTGGAAAAAATCTTTGCGCATATCAAAGAGCGCTACCTCTGCCACTTCGAGACCGACCCGCACAAAGTCAAGGTTCTGGTTCAATCTTGCCACTTTAGTCAGGCCACAGATGAGGTCAAGGTGTACAGCCAGCTTGGAATGGCTGTGGTGGTTGGGGAGCATTCCCAGGTCCGTGCCAGGCTGAGGGACACGGTGGACTCGCGTGTCAAAGATCAAAGGTCAGGGGTCAGTCAGAAGCAAACCACTACCCGGCGACTGGGTGAGGCCAAACTCCGCCTCCTCTGGGAGGAGATCAAGCATGGTCTGGAAGGGCACACTCCTGGAGTGAAGGTCATACAGGGAGATGCAGGTCAGTTAGTTATGGAAGGTTCCGTGGGGGAGCTTCTGAAGGCTGGAGAGTGCATCTATGAGAAGGAGGCTTTGGTGATAGAGAGGGTGGTTTCTGAGGTGAGCTCACTTCTCTTGGCCTTTCTGAGGAAAGGGTATGGAGGTCCTGGAGTGCTAGGTAACTTGTTAGGGGTTGGTGACAAGGTGCAAATAGAGTTAGGAGACACAGAGCTGCGTATGTTCAGCCTTGTTTCTGATGAACTGGATAAAACAAAGAAGGCATTGCTAGACAAGTTCAAGGAAGTAAAGCTTGACATCCCTAACTGCTCTGCTGTGCCATCTGAGCTCAGAGTGAAGCTTGAGTCCAAGGCAAAAGAGATGAACCAAGGAAGATATAGGGCTATGGTTACGTTTAGTGCAGGTAGCTATGTTTACTTAATGGGCCAAACCAAAGAGGTTGAGGAGCTGAATGATGAGATAACACAGTTCGTTCTGGACCAGTCCAGTGTGGAAGACAGGGTTATTCTTCCTTTTCCAGAGATAGCAAATCACTTACCAGAATTGCTGCAACTGCATGGTTTTGACCATTCAGGGGTGAGGTTCCTTCCTGTTGCCTCATCTTCTAGCCCCATGGTGCTGCTAAATGGTCCATCTGGGCAAGTGGGTCAGGTTAAGGAGAGGCTAGGTACATTTCTGGGCTCCTTGGTTCGGGAGACAGTCACTATCAATCAGCCTGGGGCTCTGCGTTACTTCCAAAGTCCATCTGGGGAAGAGAAGGTCCAAACTGTTGGCCGTTCTCAGCGGTGTCTCATACAGATTCAGGACCAACATCCCACCACACCCGGAGACGATTTTGAATCCGGTGCAGGAGCAAGTCAGGGAAGCACAACAGTCGCAAGTTACCGCCTTCATAGCGGGCTGCAGGTGCTGGTGTGTCATGGCGACATCACCAAAAAGCATGCTGATGCCCTGGTGAACGCTGCCAACAAGAATCTAGATCATGGCGGGGGAGTGGCTGCTGCGCTGAGTCTTGCAGGAGGTCCGCAAGTGCAGAAAGAGAGTCGGGCTCTAGTAAGGCAGATTGGAAAAATTCCTACAGGCCATGTGGTTGTGACCACAGGAGGGAAGCTTAATTGCAAGAAACTGCTGCATGCTGTTGGACCTGTGGGGGGAAGCACAGGTGGCAGAGAGAGGGCCTTACTGGAAAAAACCGTTGAATCAGCTCTGAACTTAGCAGACTCCATGGAGTTTCAATCCATAGCCATACCCTGTATCAGTGCTGGTCTTTTCCACATCCCTCTCAGAGTGTGCGCTGAAGCCATCGTAACTGCTGTTCGGGAGTTTGGGAGCCAGGGGCGGAGCCTGAGTAAAGTCTTTCTGATTGATAACAGAGAGGCTGTAGTGAGGGCCCTGTGTGATTCCTGCGACCGGATTCTCCAACGGAGAGATACCGGACACAGTACAACCAGGGCTTCTGGGGCCCAGGAAGGTTCCAGCGATGCTTCCATACACCCAGCAAGAGGGGCTACTGCTGAGACTGGTGACGGCTGTGTCCAGGTGGAGGCCGTTCAGGGAATCATTGAGAGACAGCAGGTGAGAAACAGAGCCGACATGCTGAGAACGTGGTTCTGGCTTGTTTTGATCTAATCTCAGTTCAAGAAGAATAGTGGTGTTAGAGGTTAGGGGTGGGCACTAGTTCAGTGTTATCGTTTATAATCTTTCAATGGAATCGAATTGTTATGATGTGATGATATTGTGATATTGTTATACACATTTTTGTTGTCTAAATTCAGGATAAGCAAATTTGATTTAAAAAATGGACAATGAGGTATAAAACATTTGAAATAATTGTTTTTGTTTGATATCACTCATAACATTGCCATGCAGTTCAACATCATCATAAACATCAATTTGATTATTTAAAGTGGCAATCTCGAAGATCTCCGAAGATTGCCAATTTAACGTGTGATTTTGCATACATAAGCCATATTATGATAAATATCAATACTGAAAAAGAATCCTTATCATTATGGTGATATTGATTTCAACCATATTGCCTTGCCCTATTAGCGCGTTATCATGGATGATCGGAAACAATTCTCTACTGTAATACTATCTACCTTTGCAAGTACAGTTACAGATTATTTTTTCTGTTAAGTACTGCATAATTTGTCCACCTTTAAAACGGCCACCCTGTCTTTATCTAGGTGGATGCCCTGGTGTCTCCTATGGTTGGCCATGATCCTCTCTCTACCCATGTGGGAATCACCTTGTCCAATATGGTGGGCCCCCAGCTGGCTGCAGGGTTCCAGAGGGAAGCAGGGAGAGGAAAACCTCGTAGTGACACAGTCCTTGTGAAGGGCCTTCCTGGACTTCCATGTGGCCAAGTGTTCTTCCTCAACCTCATTCCTTGGGATAATAACCCACAAGGAACAGCAGTCCAGGTGGGATGGTGCGCTTGGTGATTGAGTGTCTTGTCTTTATGTGTGTGTGTGCGTGTGCGTGTGTAGTCATATGTACAATTTGTCAGAATCACATTGTAAATTTTAAATTGCACTACTCTCTGCTGATTCAAACATAAACCATGTATAAACTTGAAAGGGTTCTATAGTGTGTCAGCCCAACGATGTGACCTTTTTTTCAACCAGAATTGAGTTTGATAATTCTTGACCCTTGACCTTTTCCAGACTCTGAGACAGGGCATCCGCAGTGTTCTGGCCTCCTGTCAAAACGAAGGTTTTGGTTCTGTCGCTCTCCCTGTGCTCGGAACCGGCGCTCTTCTATGTTTTCCTCACAACGTGGCGGCCAAGGTTCTTTTGGAGGAGATCTGTGCGCATGAACAGAACCAAGCCAGCAGAACACCACTCCTGGTCCGCATCATCATCCACCCCAAAGACAGAGAATCTGCCAAGGTATGTTTAGATCTCAGAGTGTAGCAAAGGGTAGGAAACCTTCACACTATCAGAAAAACACAGCAAAAGTCAAGTCAAGTTTATTTGTTTAGTCCTTAATCACAGGTATAAGTCTCAAAGGGCTTCACAATCCTAACATCACTACAGTTGTAGTTTAAAAAAATAAGCAATTAGAATTAGATTAGATGTATTGATCCCTGTGTAGAAATTGGTTATTGTAGCAGCAGATAATTGGACACAGCAAGTAAAGTATAGTAATGAATAGCAATAAATAATTACAGTTATTCAGCATAAAGTGCTGATACTGTATAACAACATGCTAAATAAAAACGAATAGAGTTTAAAGAAAAAAAAAGAAATATAAAATACACAACAATACAGGTATATAAATGCACAGTGAACTCAAATGAATATATTGCATTTTTGAAAAGAAAATCACTTTCATTTTGCGTCTTTTCAGGTGTTCCACTCTGCCCAGCAGAGCTTTCATCTCAGAGGCTTTGGAAACGATGCTCTGCCAGACCGAGGTAAGCTTTGATTTGTCTTTATTGATTTGAATTAAATAGGTTATTTCCAAGTAAACTTTAAAAAAAAAAGTGTTTCAAACAGTAAACAAATAATGAAAGCTATGTTCTAAACTGTAAACCAACAATTGGTTGATAACGATGAAATGCTTTTTGTTTAATTGTTCTCTCCCCTTCAGCGTCCTTCTACCGCTACGTGTCCTCCACCCAAAATGAGGTCACAACCATGCTGGGTGATGTCAAGCTTCAGCTGGTCTGTGGTGACATCATCAATGAGAATACTGATGTTATTGTCAACACAACTGACTTCTCTGCTAACCAATCAGGTGCTCATGCCCCGTCCGCTCAGCTGCAGGATTTAACTTTAGCATGTGACACGTGTAAGGCAACGGAAATTGGGGTTGATCTGACTTGGTTGATTGAGGTTTGTTTGATACATACATGCATTTGAGTAGCCAAAGAAGCTATTCATTTCCTTGACAGAAACGTGCCCTTGAGAGAGATTTAGTTCAAGCAATCATGCTGTAATATTACAAATTGAAGAAACCAAAAGAACATCTGCACATTTTTTTTCCATATTTGTGTAAAATTTGCATAATTACAGTTTGAAAAATCTACACCAAATGATTGACAGCTGTCCTAACTATGTCTGACCAACATACTTGTTTTTGATTTGATGTTTATGTCAGAAATCAAAATACATGAACTCATGAACACACATACATACAATATCTATTTGCATCATCCTTAAAATAAATGGCAACATTGACATACTGTATCTGCGAGAATCCACTATTGACTTACTGGTGCTGTGATCAATCAGTTGAGGCCTAAGGCTGGTGTGTTTTTGCTCCTAACTGTATGTATATTAACTAACTCTGTATGCATATTAACTATTTATATTATAGTGGCAATCTCAAAGCTCGAGAATGAGGTAACACAATGGTGATTGAGCCCATGACCCACTGATGAAAGCCCTTGCATTTGCAGTATTATGAGTATTAAGAACCGGGTGTCTGTGGTGACTTCCCTGCTACACATTCAAATTAGCGTTAGTAACACGTTTTCCCTTTGAAGCGAGGTCCAGTTACACACCTGCAATTACCGCTTTTCACCATAGGTGCCGCCAAACACAACGAAATGGGAGATCTTTGAGATTACCACTTTGAATAACTCTCTCTATATAACTAACTATTTATGTATATTAACTAACGCTGTATGTATATGAACTAACTATGTATATTAATTAACTCTGTATGTATATTAACTAAGTCTATGTATATTAACTAACGCTGTATGTATATTAACTACCTCCACTGGTTCCCTCAACAGGTGTCTCCAAAGCCATACTGACGGCAGCAGGACCCAGTGTCCAGGCAGAGTTAACACGAGGTGGGCAAGAAAACAGCACTTAAATCAAAGCACTTAGAAGTTGTAGTGATTCAGGGGTCCGACGCCTCGCTCAAAGGCATCTCGCCGGTAGATGTTGAAGGAGACCCTGAGAGAGTTCAAGGGATTCTGACCGTCAACCTCTCCGACCGTCGCAAATCAGCTTCTTCTCTGTCCTTTAGGATACCGCCACCTCCACATGTTGCGTAGCTGAAACATGATGTGGATTTTTCTTGTTTATCCCATTTGCTCTCCGTTTCAGTGGGCGTTCCACCAGACTATGTGTGCACTACGGGACCCGGGGCGCTGGGCTGTAAAGAGATCGTTCACGCCAGCTTTAAATGCGAGGTTGAGCGGATCGGCAAGATTTGTGGAACAATTTTGAAGCAGAGCGAGAGAAAAGGCTACCGCTCAGTGGCCTTCCCAGCCATCAATACTGGTATGTGTGTGTGTAATGTGTGTGTGTGTGTGTGGAGACAAAGAGAGAAAGATGAACTGCGAGACCGCATATGGAGCAAAAACTAGAAGTTAATTTCATAAAAGAAACTGGAAGTGGAAGTGAAAAGGTTATTAACCAAAGACAACAGCAGTGTCCATGCTGGATGAGTTTGTTATTGAGAAAATCGCCAGTCGTTTCCTACTGCGGTAATACCCATTCATTTTCTGATCCTAAAGATTGGTCACAAACCAGCACAAATTTTTATATCTAAATATAAAGTTACAGTTTAATAAATAAAGAAACTGTACAAAGGCACAGCTTGCAGATAAAAGCGTCATTAGGTTAATTGCCTCAATAAATTGCTGTTTTATCTCCTAGCTGAATGCCATGATAATATCTTCTGAAATTCAACTTTAATCCCCAATAGCAAACGAACTTTGTAAAATATGTATTTAGCAGTGCACAAGGATTTACTACATTAGATTTAATAAAAGGAGATTTTTGTTATATATAGGAAAGGAAAAGTCATGCCTTAGTCACTGAGCTTTGAATGTAACCACACAAATAACCCCCACTAACTGCAGCAGGAAACCAGTCAGTTCATATGTAAGGGATCATGGAAAGCCAGACGCTCATTATTGCGAAATATAATAAATGTAATAATACATTTATTTCGCAATAATGACTGGCTCGCTGTACATTATCCCGCTTATTACACGGCTACTTACTAAAGAAATCAATAATTTGGCACAAAATATAACAACAAAAGATGATTGTATTGATTTAAAAATGATTTTATTGCTTCTGCTAAAAATAGTCTGTTCCATAGCAACGGTCTGCTATTCAGAAACCATAATTGACCAATCAGAATCAAGTTTTCAACCAAGCCGTGTAATAAGGTTAATGCTGTCAGCCTCTACTTTTAATTTAATAATCTATTTTTTTCTACCCTAGGTTCAGCTGGAATGGACTTCAGCAAAGCTTGTACAGCCATGCTGGACAGTATCACTTCAGCTGTGAGGGTTTTGAATCCACATTTCCTCTCACTGATCCGCATTGTCATGCTGCAACAGTCTGTCTTCCAGGCTTTTAGGTATGAACCTAATCTCTATAATATCATAAATAGAAGTCCAAATGAAGTCTGAGATTAGTCAGAGGAACTCAGATTCATAACTATGACTAGTGAATAACATTAGAGCATGTGACTGTATATCCAAATTTATATAAATTTATATATTTGCTAAATGTTACGGTTTGTCTAGTTTTATCGAGCAATGTGTGATGCTATGTTGGTTCATTTATTTAGGTTTTTATTGATCCAGTCAAAGGTTCAGATTTACTAGCCGTATTGCTGTTGTAACCATAATCACAATTCATACAACTGTATCTCATGCATGTAGACTGTTACATGTAGAAGTCTCAAAGTAGTACCATACATGACAATAAAAGCCAAAACAACTTCATTACCACAGTTGGCAAAGCAACCAGTTTGGGATTAGGAACCCAATTTGGAATTATGGGATTAATTAATTTGGAATTATGAGCACAGTTGCATAATATGACCAATTAGGTTGGTTGGTTGAAACCCGTTCTCAAATATTTTGATATTTTAAATTTTAAAAATGGATTTTAAATATAAATATTTTATTTTTGCAGATCAGAGCTGGAAAATCGACAAATTGCCCCTCACCTCACCCTTACAGGTTTGTGTTTGTTTGTAAGCATAACTGTGTTGTCATGTAGAAACCTCACACATTTAAACACTAGGTCTTCCTCTGCATGCTTATTGTGTTTGTGGTTATAAAAGGGGCATGCTGGCCACCTTCTTGGGGCTCCAGTCCACCCAGGACCTGTGTGTGTAGAGAAATGTTTGTGGAGGTTATCAAATGTACCACCTCATCAACTTTGCTCTCTTCCTCTTTGCTCTGTTTTTTTAGAAAAAGCTAAACAAAGAGTGAAAAAGTTTCAAGAGCGTGCTGCTAACTTCTTTCAAGATGCTTGCACCTCTCTTTCAACGCCCGGCCTGTCCCTCATCTCCTGGAGGCCAGCCCCGGCCGTGCTATGCGTGGTGGGTCTCGGGACCGATGCAGTTGGGACCGTCAAGAGGGATTTGGAGGCCGTCTTGCAGCAGCAGCTGACAGAGAGAGCGATAGCTGGGAAGGACTTTGCCAGACTCGCCGACCGCGAGCTCGAAAATGTTCAGGCAAAAGCCAGAAACCTCGGGGTGAGCCTGGAACCAAGGAGAGGTAAAAGGGAGGACGGGGAGGATGGGGGCAGAGTTGGGACCGGAGGTCGAGCTAGGGTCGGGGCTAGAGATCAGTCGGGGTCAGGGGTCGAAGTCTTCTATCTGCTGAGAGGCCTGAAAGAGGATGTCTTGAGCGTTAATGAGCTGGTAGACAGAGCTCTCAGAAGAGCCCTCCAGGGAGACCTCCAGGACAGACACGAGGCCGCGGTGGCCCTGCAAGTTAAGTGGTCCATGCAGGATCGGCATGGAGCCTGGAAAGAGCTAAGCATGCACGCCAACTACCTCCTGGAACAGGCCCTCCAGCAGAAAGACGTGTCCGTACGTATAGAAGGACCGGATAGAATAACGGTGGACGTCAACATAAGGACGCAAGAAGCCACGGACTGGCAAACAGGCTTCACCTGCAGAGTGAAAAGAGAAGAGATTGCAAGTATGACGCGTTTTGTTTTGTTTTGAATTTCTTTGTTTGTTTTGAATTGCTTGACTCATGCTGTTGTGCCTATTGTAGGCACAATGGTGCCTACGGTGTATTGTAAATACACCGTCGTTTTTGGATAAGTTGTCAAAAATGCGTAAATTGGCGAAGATTTCAAATGGCCTAACATTTTCTGTAACATTGTCTGCTGTTTCTGCTGCTTAAGCTTTGGAGTTGCCCGTGCACTGGGAACCCATGTCTGGGGAGAACTTTAAAAAGTTCAAGCTTCAACCTACGTCACAGGAGTACCGGAACGTTGCAAAGGGTTTCCTGAAAACAGCCAAACAATACAACATCCAAACAGTGAGTGACCCATGCACACGAACACGCTTATACACACAAACACGCACACACACACACACACACACACACACACACACACACACAGAATTATGAGTCCTCAATGTGTCACAGGCTGTGGTGTCCCTGATAGCTCAGACGTGGGCAGTGGCTGATTAATTACTCACACGTAGAATTGTCCCTGGTCCTAGATTGAGCATGTGCAGAACGTCTACTTGTGGCAGGCCTATGCGTTGTGCAGGCAGCGTATACTTGCCAAGAACGGAGTGTCAGAGGTTGGGGAGAAGGTGCTGTACCATGGCACAACAGCAGAAGCGTCCCGCTGCATCGAAAAGAACAAATTTGACAGGAGCTATACGGGAGCGAACGGTAAAGTCTGTTGTCACAATCTTAAAGGGCAATTAGTTTGAGACAGAAAAAAATATTTTCTGTCTTCTCAATCTCAGTTCATCCTGCATAAGAATTCATAGTATCAAATGAAAACCTTTCTTTATAAGTCTGTAATGACTCTCTCTCTCTCTCTCACCACCTTTACTAATTCTACAACAGGAGCAGCGTATGGAAAGGGAGTTTACTTTGCGGTGAACGCAAGCTACTCGGCCCAAGGTTACGCCCGTCCTGACGGGTCGGGCCTGAAGCGTCTGTACGTGGCTCGTGTCCTGACAGGCCGTTACACAGTCGGTAACTCCTCCCTGAAGAACCCGCCCCCCCGCTCGACCTCCGACCCCACCGACTGCTTTGACAGTCTGGTGGACAACCAACAGAATCCCGCCATGTTTGTCGTTTTCCACGATGACCAGGCTTACCCAGAATACCTCATTACCTTCAAATGAGGGCAAAGTGAGAACTTACACTTCCTTAAACTACCTCTTCAAACCCACCTTTTCTTCTTCTTGATTTACTCCAGTTAGAGTATTCATCAAATAGTCAGACATTACTGTTCTCTTTCATTTTTATTATAATTTATATTTGATTTAAAAGCGTTTGGTGTATATGACTTAACTGAGCAAGGTCTAATACACAGGAAAATAACAAAAGATAATAAAATATCTGTAGTATCAATGTAAGTGGAATGGTTCATCTCATAAATCCTTTCAATCTTTTGTAACGTTTAGCAAATAGGGCAATGGTTCATGCTTTCTTTATTTCACCAAAAGATTAATTAAATTACTGTTCATTTGACCTGGACTCACTGATCCAAAATCAGTCTAATAGTCTAAAACATTGGAAGCAAACTTAGACCAATATTCAACCTTTTTTTAAATGTTATTCTTTTCAATGTTTTGACCCCACCTTGTGGTTTCTGGATAACATAACCTATAAACTTATTATTAATGAATTAAACAATAATTGAAGTTGATGAAAAAAAAACAATTGTATAGTATTGTATGAACAATAGGTGTAAGATCTGTGTTGGGATATGTGATAAATGTGAGATCTTTGCTTCACTACAGATTATCTGCTTGACTTCATTAAAAAAATTTAAATGTTCTAAAATTGTAGTTATTGTTATATGTAGATAGATCAAGAATTTGTGATGGCAAAGCTCTGTTTGAAGATGAATATTTTGAAGGTTTAATTGGAAAATGAGACATCATTGACTGACACCCACTCTTACAAACATGTGCTATAAAGCTACTATTAAAGTTATGAGGCATTTCATTACTTTTGCTTCCAAAACAGTCATATTTTTAGGATATAATTGTCTAGGAAAGAAATAGCCTACTGCCTGCTCAATTTCAGGTAGCAATTTATTTCCAAGGTGGATAAATACCATTTTGAAAATAAACTATTAATTTTTTACGATCATAACATGACGTCATTCTCTGTCCATTTCTGCGCAACTTCCAACCAGTTTTTTGCTTTTAGCCCCTCGGTCGCTTGGTTTCATCTGCTTCACAGTTTAAACAAAAGCGCACACACAACTTAACTAAAAAGAAAAACAATGCACCCTCATAATAGAAAAAGAGAAGAAAAATAAGTCTGACGGGCTGTAGGTATTTCCAATGTTAGACAGAGCATGTCTGAACGCCAGAGAACATTCATAGTTTACAGGAACAGGAGTGCCATCTACTGGTTATACAGGAGAATGCCACTCGGGGTCGCTCTGGGAAATATGTGCAGTATATGCATTGTATACCTTGTATCACCATCAGCAATGTTCTGAATTTCTTTCACTTCCTGTTTCCATACTTGAGAATTAACTATATCAACTGCTCAAAGTAGAATTATTCAGTTGATGGTAGTTGCACTAAAATGTGTAAAACATTGTATAATCGTGGCCAGTGTAGGCCTCTTACATTTCTTTACCTTCAGCCATTCTCCTAATTTCAGTCACTGCACTGTTAAATATGGCCAACAAGTTCTCGTTGGCCTCTAACCTTAGTTGTATCCTCCAGGGCCTTGACAGTTCCTGCCGATCTCTACCCGAAGCCCCCAGCTCTCTGCTCTCGTCTATTGGCTACAACTTAGATTCACTTTAAATAAACCTTAACCTTTTGCCTTCTGGCTTCCTGACTGCAGTTTCTTTAAAGATTGATTTTTTTCCTACTTACGCAGTCAAACAAACTAATGGATTTTATGTCCACATGAAGTTTGAAAGTCAATGATGTGGCCCAGTGGCAAACCACCTTTCAAATCATCTCCCCTTGCTTGAAGTCAAAAGATAAGGTTCCTCTCTATTCCTCCTCTTGGTTAGTGTTATGAGGGCGTAAGATTCTGTTGAAACTCAATCTCTCTGAGCCAGTAACTATAAATAGCAGGTTGTTTATATCCAATCCCAGTCAGAGAAGGTGAGTCCGCACAGAGAAACAGAGAAAGACTTGGGGTCCTACGTGGTGACAAACAAGAGTCGGGGTGGCAGAAACCAAAAGGTAGAGCATGTAAATACAAGATAGATGAACAAATCTCTTATGCTGACCAAGAAATGTAGATGCAGACAGATAGTTAGGTTAACCACCAGTGTTGGGGAACGTTATCTGTTAAAAGTAACTTGTTACATTATAATGTTACTGCAATTAAAAGTAACAATTATGTTACAGCGTTATCTACTGAAAGATGTAATTCGTTAGATTACTTTTGCGTTACCAAAAACGAAAACTTCTTTGTGATGCGTTGCACATGTTCTTCTGCCAAGAGGGTGCACACTGCTTTGCATAATCTAGTCTACGACCCGTAATCTGTAATCTGTGCAGGGTTTAACAGGAAAGACGCAACATCTCCCTCACAGCTCTGTATTAAATGAATGATTTATAGTACGCGTCAGTACGCAGCAATACCGGCGGAAACATACAATAAACCGTATTGCAAACATGTGTTGTGTGACAAGAAAAGAAACAAGAAATCAATATTATAAAAGCAATGGCTTGCTTATTTTAAAAACTAACGCGTTATGTCACTCGTCGCCACAAAAAAAAAGAAGACGCATCTGACTATAGGCTGCTCCGACGCGTCGCCCCCAACAGTTAACCGCCATGGAGTTTACGAGGCGCTACCTACCCATGGAATGGGAAGAGCGATGGAGGCGAGAGAAGGAGAGGCGGAGGAGAGTGATCGAAGAGGGAGGAGAAGGGGTAGAGCAGGACAACCGTGAGCTGAGGAGGATTGTGGCCTACAACGACACCAGAATGGGAGTGATGCGCGTAAGGGGTGAGGCAGAAGGGGCAAAGGACAAGAAGACGAGCTCCGGCACAACTAGTCGGGGTGGAAGCCAGAAGGGAGAGGAGGCTTCGGAAGACGAGACGGAGGACCTCGACGAAAGGGTCCGCACATACAGCAGCCGAACCTACCCTCAAGAGGTATTCAAGGCCTTGAAGGACTTCCAGGACTCGTCTCTCCTTACCGACCTCACCCTGAGCACGGAGAATGGGGAGAGTTTCCGTGTACACTCCCCCGTCCTGGCTGCCGTCAGTTCATTCGTCTGGAGGAGACTGAAGGAAAGGGACAGAGACGAGGGGAGGAGCGGAGAAAGAGAGGACGACGCGGACACGGAGGCCCAGGGGTGGTCAGTGCGTCTGGGGAAGGAGGTGGATCTGGTGGGGCTGCAGGCGGTCGTGGAGTTTGCCTACACCGGAGACGTAGCAGGTCTGAGCAGCGACACCGTGGCACAGATACAGGCTGCAGCTCAAACGCTGGGGGTCCCCAGAGTTCTGGACCTCTGCGCTGAAGAGGAAGAGAGGATGAAGAGTGGAGGTCATAAGACAGAAGAGAGTAAGATCTCTGTTGGAGAGCAGGTGAAGATCAGTCTTCAGTCCGTCAGACAGCTGTGGACAGAGAGAGTTGGTTGTGATGTGGTTTTGGAGGTGGATGGGGCATCATTCCAAGGTCTGTAAAAGCATGTGTCAAAGGACAAAGTTATTTAGGACTTACAACATTCCTGTCCAGGGATGTTAATTTTGAGGTGGCTTGCTCAAGACAATTCAAAATTGGCGAAAGTTTTGTTTGGAAGTTCTTATTATGATTTTAACAATAAATTATGAACAATAGTTCTGTAACAAAACTAAAAAAAATAGATTGCTACAATTATATTACAAAATTACAAACTATTACTCAACCTTTATTACTCGTGACTTTTTTTTAACTCTTGTCTATTGCCAGTGCACAGAGTTATCCTGGCAGCCAGCAGTGACTACTTCCGGGGAATGTTCACCTGCGGGATGCGGGAATCCTACCAGCCCTGTGTGACCCTCCCCTTCCTGTTGGCTTCTGAGCTGCAGGATCTGATTGGCTGCTCTTACAGTGGGACCCTCTTGCTCGCCTGGGAGTGTGTGTTCGACATCACCTGCACTGCACTTCAGCTGCAGTTTCAGCCCGCCCTCTCGCTTTGCCTTGACTTTATGTGGCGGGAGATGGAGGCCGGGTCCTGCTTGGACGTCGCGTCCTTCGCCGAGGCTTATGGGATGTCAGAGCTCCTAGAGGAGGCAGACGACTTTGTTTTGAGGAACTTCTGGGAGGTGTCGGCCACGGTTAAATTCCAGGACCTACCGGCTGAGAAGCTCCTAGTCTACCTTCGCTCCGATGGTCTGTGCGCACCTTCGGAGCTGGCCGTGTTCAGAGCTGCGGTCTCCTGGCTCGAAGCCGACCCCGAGGAGAGGTTCGGGGTGGCTGGCTTACTGATGACCGGCGTCCGATTCCCCCTCATGACGTTTCGCGAGTTCAGGGAAGTCAGGGCCATCAACCTGCGCATGGAATGCAGCGGACACAAAGAGGTGGAACTCTATGGGTCGGCACTGAGGGAGTTTGGGTTCAGCCTCCCCGACGCCCAAGATCAGCGTCGGGTCAGACAACCCAAAGACGCCCTGGTGCTAGTCGGGGGAGACCAGCTGAACCCAGACATCGGTCAGCGCTTGCCGAGCAGGGAGCTGTGGTTCGCCAACACGCTACGCAGCGGCACCGGGTTGGTGAAGGAGGTGGAGTGGAGGAGGCTGGGGGAGATGCCGGACAAGCCGAGGTTCAGGCACGGTGCTGGGGCGATGGAAGGAATGCTGTATGTGGTCGGAGGATGTAACTTCTACACAAAGGGTGACACTATGAAATCTGCCTACAGGTAAAAAGGAGACTTTTTACAGAGAAATGATCAGATTTTCAGACCTTTTGATGAATCTGCTCTCTTTAACCTCTGTTAGATGCACATATAGCAATAATAACATATTTTGTTGTAGCACTTTGACAAAATGGTTTGAGAATCATATAAAAGCAAGTGTACAATAACACAATAGAAGAAATAAAAATCCAAAATGAATTAAATAAAGTAAAAATTAGGGGATGTCATAAGTTAAATAGGTGAAAATAGAGGATAGAACATATTAAAAATAAAATGGGATGCGAGATCACATAAAACCAAGTCTATGAAAACAGGTTTTAAGAAGTGACTTAAAAGATGATACTGATTCTTCTAGTCTTAGCTCCTCGCTGTTTGTCTTTCTCTCTTTGTCTCCGTTGTCACACACACACACACACCAGATATGACCCCGTGCAGGACAGCTGGAAGAGGCTGGCCGACATGCAGGAGTTTAGAAGTAACTTCCCAGTGGTAGTGTGTAGGAAGTGCCTCTACGCTATTGGGGGAGACAGGGAGCTCAACACCAACGTGGACAGTGTGGAGGTCTACAACCCTGACTCTGACTCCTGGAGGTAAGATGGGACAATGACGTGCATTGGAGCAAGATGGCGGACCTTACCTCCTCATCTCAGACATAAATATCTAAGGATGCACCGATACCGTTTTGCCACTGCTGATACAGATTCTGAGTCCTAAACTTTAAATACCAGCCGATACAAAGTACTACTACCATTACTTTTATCAAACAGTACATACTTAGACCATTAGTTTGGGGTCACTGGACAAAAATGATCAAGATCTAATCAATTTTACTCCATTAAAGAGGTCTAACATCTTTCATGTGTCAAAAATGCAAAATAAAATACAAGAAAAACAAGCTGCTATTTTTGCGCTGCATGTTTCCCAAAACAATTTAAAAGTGGGTATTCAACACAACAGGGGAAGCACCATTGTCTCAGGGTCAACAAACTTTTCAGATGAAATGTTTAGTCTCTAGATATGACAGCCATTGTACTTTGGAGGCATTGAGAGCTATGAAAGATGTTGAGATTCTAACTTAAACTTCATCATTCAAATTCTCCACGGTAATCAATAATGTTTTATCTAATCTGACCTCATTCATTTCAGCTACACCAAACCCCTGGACCAGGCTCTGAGTGGCCAGGCCGTCACAGTCGTAGATGGAGACATCTTCATCTCAGGGGGGTTTAACTGCGACTACACGTGTCTGGTCTCCACGTTCCTGTACCACCCGGAGAGAGGGTCCACCTGCTTGGCGGACATGACCCGCGACCGCGCCCAACACTGCATGGAGGTCCTGCGCGGCCACCCGTACGTGGCAGGCGGCGTGTGCAACCTAAGAAAGTTCTACGCTGACCAACTCGCCTGCGAGGTGTACGATCCCGCGACTGACTCCTGGAGCGTCTTCGCGTCTCTTCCCGTGCCCCATGTTGGTGCTGCGTCAGCCACCCTCGAAGAGAGGATCTATATACTTGGAGGATACTGCCAGGATGATTACAGTGAATCTGGGCTGGTCCACCGTTATGATCTCGGCACCGGGCGGTGGGAGAACATGGGCAAAATGCCCGGGGCTGTCACTGACATTAGGGCCTGCCTGCTAAGTTTGCCCAAGCACCTGAGACAATGACGTCCTTACAGCCGATTACCAAAGTCCTCAGTTCTGATTGACTGGATCACCTATATGGAGCTGTTGTAAAATACCCCTTCAATGCACACCCGTGACCGTATAAATGTTATTTAAGTAGTAAATAGTAATATTTAAATAGGAAGTTAACATAACCACTCATATGGTACTTATGTGCCACTTGCTAGCCCCATTGTTTAACTACTGTCGGAAATGGATGATCGTCTCAAGAAAATCAGTTTGTTTTGTGTTTTTATTGTAATACCGTCATAGGGATTATTATGTAATGAAGGGACAAACAACCAAACCAAAAGAAAAGAAAAGAGAATAACAGTTAACAAGACAGTAACAATTTTATGAACAATACGAGATGAAATCATAATAGCAAGTAGTAGTAGTTTTCATAACAGTGGGTGTATAACAGTAGATATTCACTTGTATAGTTAGCTTTTTTTTATTTTAGCAATCAGTATTATGAGCAAATACGTATTAATGTAAAAATACCGTATATTTTAGTGTCAACGTGTACATTTACCTTGTTTTAAGATACATGTAAACTAGACAACAAAAGGTGTTTAGCAATGTGTTATATTTTAAACGAGCTTTAGCCCAGGATTGTACACTGGATCTCATCATCTTGGTCTCATCATCTCTCTAAACAACCAGCTCTCTCAGCGAGGCCCTTCAGCGAGGCCCTTCGGCGAGGCGCTTAATCCCCAGTTGCTCTGTGGAGCTGCTCATTGCTCAACAGCACAGCACTGTGGTTGAACTGGGGAACTCGTCACAGATGTGAATGCACAAGAATAATAATCATAATCTGTGAGGCAATTGCTTTAAATAAGAATGCGATCTTAGTCAACTTGCCCGGTTAAATAATAGCAAAAATACATTTTACTAACAAATCATGCAGAGGCAATGCACTATTGTATTATGGTCCAGTAATAAGAGTGAGTTTAGCCTAATGTAACCCACAACATGCTGTGTAATGTGTCCATACTGATTGTTATTCTGTTTAACATGAAGGGCGGCTACCAGATTGCTTGAAGACTTTCTTTAGGGCCTAGGTCGACTGTTTGGAGTAATTTTATGGTCAGTTTTTGCACATTTTGGAACTCTAAAAAGCCAGACACCATTCACGTAAATTGTTGAACTTTGAACTTTACTAGCTCACTCGCCATGTGTTTTGATGGACATACAATTTATTTTTGTCTATTTCAATAAATGTATATATCTAACGTATCCCCATAACACTGCTTTCTCCTTCATTTAGATGAAGAAATCTAGATGAAATCTAAAGATATGCAAAGTGGGAGCTACTAGCAGGACACAGTCTCACCATCTTCATAATGACTGATAAACAGCAGCCCTGATGGTTCAAGTGTTTTACAACCACAAGAGAAGCTCTTTAAACCTCACTGCTAATCTGATGTTTGTTCTATTTTGAAGAAGATATTATTGTTTAACCTCCATGAATAAAAACAAAACTAGATAGAATTTTTCATACTAACTTCTAATATAATGTACTGCATTTTAGACTTGTTTTCTGTACATTAAGGTTCTACTAATGAAAATCAGAATGGAAGACTTGTGAACCAACACAACATTCATAACATTTATTTATTTATTTTAAGTTTTTCAACAACAAATATCTTACCAGTCATACAATCCCATCGCATCATGTGGATGATCAGTGTGATGCATAATGATATGTGACAATAGATGCTGTGCTTGAGTGGTTTAGTTCAACTTTTCTTCTTGGTATAAAATGACAACATCATTTGTAAATTAAAGGTAACAGTGATTTTGTCTTGGTTAAAATATTCATCAATGTATGTAGG
>OMKK01075602.1:0-19670 GCA_900302305.1 Polymixia japonica
GTGTTTGAAAAAAAATAAAGGCCCTAAATTAATTAGTGAAATTAAGAGAAGGGATTCCAGCAATCAAAACATTTGGACATATTCTGAAGTAGTAAAAGGCCTTGTATGTAAAATATAAAACAAAGCTAAATAGATTTGCATTTTCAATTTTTGCCATTCTCTGAGGTTTGGTGTATATTCCCAAAGTTAGTACTGAGAAAAAAATAAAAAAGGAATTTAAAGGCTAAATTTGAACTGTGCGGCCATAGTAATAATCAAATGAGGCCTCTTTGACCATGTTTTATAAGGATTGTCCTTTGTCCTTCAAATGAAGCATGGATGTAGCCCTCTAGAGTGTCCCTTAAGTTAAAAAAAAAAAAAAGATTATTTTCAAGGTGGACCTTATTAAAGCATATAAGTGCCCTGAACTCTGGTCATTTGTTTACTTTGCCCCTGGCTTCTGCTTAAGATGATTGCATGTCCCTTTGGCAACAAGTCCTCAGTCTCAGAGGGGCAGATGTGATTACTGCCTCTGCACCCCTACTGTGCACACCAGGGTATAGATAAAGTCACCATTTACAATTATTTATTTTCTCTGTTATCTAGAAAGAAGGACGTAGCAACGAAAAGAGGTATAAAACTGGGAAGGTATTCCCATTCCAAAAACACAAAGTAAAGTGACAATCGGTCCTTCTTCTGGGTGTATTATTGTAACCAAAGACAATTTAGCTGAACTTAGAAACAAACAAAGAAAAAATCTAAACTCACCATATGCACATTACATTTCCAACTGAGAATGAAACCATATTAGTCCTCTAGTAAACCCGTATTTTAGAGAAACAGAAACATTTTTGAATCACTCTTATTAATACTTACATAAAACATTATTTGTTTGTTTGATCCTCTAATTACCTATCTTCTAAATACAGTTCACAAGGCCAATGTGGTGTACTTCTAGGCTGGTAAAACTTTGAAATATCTAAGTCAGAATAAATAAGATTGGAATAGCACCTCAAATAGTATACAGACAGGAATTACAAATGTCAGAGTTTACCTGAATACCAAACTAAACAGAAACCAGTGAAATGCCATTGTAACGATCAGCTACTTCGCATGTAAAGCGATTCCCCTGCTGGTACCACAGAATCACAGCAAATTCATGGACATATAGAATAACTAGATTGGTATAAAAAGTTCTACTGGATTTGCATAAAAGTACCTGAATTAACACACAAAACCGGCTACTTGACGCTTTTGAATCACAGCAGTGTCCGTTGAACATAATGACCTGATTTCCAGTGCTAGGAGTGCTCACATTTTTTGTATGCATCTGACATGTTTTTCATGAGTGGTACCAGTCTAGTCATTCTATTTCAAAACACAAGTCCAATCAGCAGCTGGTATGGGGAAGACAGTGGGCTAAAGAGTTGGCTGAGTGTCCATACCTTATTGTGTGATGTAAACAATATTGAGTAAACATGATTGGCTGTTCAAAAAGCGTTTGTAGTAACAGATTGCCTTGAAGGCAACATTTGTGCTGCCATTAAGAAGGAGTTTTGGTTATGGCTGATAGACAACAGGGAGGAGTCCTCACTTTGAAAAGGGCGATGGAGCCTGAGGGAAAAGGGAGACAGAGACACAGCTCAGCTGGTGACCGGATGGTTATCAAGGTACGTTAAGATACAGTATGTGCGTGTGTGTGTGTGTGTGTGTGTGTGTGTGTGTGTGTGTGCGCGCGTGTGTTTGTTTGTGTTTCTCTACAGTATGTGTCTGTGTGTTGCAACAATTTCAAAATATTTAATTTTAATGGTACTTTTGGCCAAGCTAATTTGTCAGACACATTCCAAGGGTGCTGATTTCCACAAAGCACTGTTAGCCAGGCCTTAAGTAAAATGAACGTGGTTGCTACGCTTATGGCAACAAAGCAATTAGCAATCTTGAACAGAACGTCATGTCATAGAAGACCAGAAAATACCACACAGAACCAAAATGCTATACTTAACACAAATCAGTCAGAAACGATAGCAAGCAACCAAGACACCTCCACAATCAAACACAAACCGTACGGTCGTTTGTGACAGTTTGCGGTTGGTTGTGGTGTAACGTAATAAAGCTACTTGCATTATTGCAACACTAGGGAGTGAGACTGACCAAGGTGAAGCTGTCGAAAGTTCTCATCAGCTCCTCCATACGATACTGTTCCAGCACCACCACTCCAGCCAGAGACGGGCTCTTGGCATGGGCACAGTCCTCACAGTGCACCACATAGGTCTTCTTGCTGCTGTTTTCACTGGTCACAAACAGCAGGTCAAACACCTCTACCTGCACAAAACACGGACGTTATAGTGTGGTTTATACTCTCTGTAACGTTATTGAAGCCGCATGTAATTGCTTGCAAACACATTGTGCACACACAGTTTATATGACTTTTATTGGCCGTGGGTCGCGTCACACATGTACTGCATAGAGTGACAGGAAGGCCAGTAGGAAGGGGGACTTACATCACATTCATTACAGTAGTAGGCTGGTTCGTCCTTCACGCGGCTCTGGTAGCAGATTTTCTTCCCTGTGGCCACCAGCTGGTCTCTTAGTATCTGGATATGCTTGATGGACTGCAGGAGGCAGTGTCTTGAGAAAGAGAAAGAGTAGATTACTGCACACACGCACACACACATACACACACACACAAACACACACATATTTATACACACACACATATACACACACACATACACACACACACACACACACACACACACACACAGACACACATATACATATATACACACACACACACACAGCTCACTTGATCATCTTGAAGGTGTCTTGGTCAGTGATCTTGATAGTGCGGGCCACATTCCAGGAGACGTGGATCATGGGAACAATGGACTTGACATTCTTGACTTGGTTCCACTCGTAGCGCTCCAGGGCCAGCTGATACTGGTAGGCTGGGGGGAAAATTACACAATTAACTAAGGAAATGTTGAAATTACAACACTGCGTTTTTATAGTGTGGTTTGTAGTTGTAGTTTGTAGTTTTAAGACTTTAGATACTTTGAGATTTTTTTATTTAAAAAAAAAAAGAAAAAAGTTTAAAAATTGTCCTAATTTTCTCTCCTTTTACTGGACAGGTTTAGTAACTTACAGTTGAGCGGTCCGACATTCCAGGCGATGTTGTTGCACCAGCCCACTGCCTGGACCCAGTGCACCGTGCCTGCATTAATCCACACCAGGTCCCCCGGTCGCTGTATGAAGCGATAAACAGGAATGTTGGAGCTGTAGAGGTCTTCCAGAACTGGCCACCAGGACCCTGTTAGGTAGTCTACTCCATGCCTGTGGGAAAACAAGATGCAGCAACAATAACACCTAGCATGCGCATAATCTATCGTTATCTCTGTTGCGAAAGTGATGTCGAGTCTGTATCGCGTTGACAGCCTTCTCACTTTTCACAGAAGTTGTTGATGGCCTCCCAGTAGTGCTCATGCACAGCGAACCATTCGCAGTCGCCAGGTCCGATGTTGATGTTGACTGAGCAGAAATTGTTGTTCTCTTGATGACCTGGTCAGAAACGCACAATGTGATTGGAATGAACTCAACCGCGAATAATTTCCTAATTTAAGCCTCGCAAACCTGGTGCAGAGTCAAGACACTAGAGAGAGGAGGGCTGACAGAATGAGGACGACAGGCACGCACTGACCTGGTGTGCGGCTGCCCGGGACCTTCATATAGAGCTGGACAGTGTTCATGCCCAGGATGGTGTGGCCAACGTGACTGAGCATGTTGTTGCTGGAGGCCACCCGCATGAAAGCCGGCAGTTTCAGCAGCTCCTGTAGCTGGGCTTTCCACCTTGGAGCCACACACACACACACACATACAACATGAAACCACAGCTGACGGCCCGCAAAGACCCCTCCGTCAGTGTGGGCAGGCGTTAACGATGCAACGCATCAAACGATTCACCGTGACACGACTCACCTCTTAAGATCAGAGAGATCAATGTTGGTCCCAAACTTAATGATTTTTCCTCCGGGTTTCTGCTCTGGGCTAGAGAGAAAACAAGAGTCCAGTCTAAGGTTAATACTATAACCAACAGAATCATAACACTCAGTTTTGAATGGGATTGACTAACAAATGTGAACTGACCTGGCGGCATTGACAGGGTTGGAGGAACTGCCCTTACTGGTAGCGATGGCAGGACTGTCTTTAGTGTTTGTTTGAGTAGGGTCAGCTTGAGTGGCGGCTGGGGTGGGACCGTCTGTTGAGTCCACGGACTCGGTTTGCTCCCCCTCATCTTCGTTCTCACTTTCCTTCTCCTCCTATAAACACGTCTACATGAGCTTAGCTAAAAAAGTTGGACTAAAACTAAAAAAAAACAATAAAAATAACTAAAAATAACAATAACATGTGTTCGACATGCGGGGCCCATTGTATTTCACCCTTACATTGATTGAAGTTAATTGTTTTTTTTGTTTTTTTGTGTTTCTAAAAATGTATCTGACACACCTTGAAAAACCAAATCAAATATATTTTGGAAATTATTTGGATTTAAATTATGATGATTTCGTCATAATTAATGTACGTAGGATTTACATTATATTCATTCAATACTCTAGACTTTCCCAATAAGGAAATGCCAAATGAATGAATGTTTAAATAAATGATACATTTTCTGACACACACCGATAATTGCACTAATCAAAAAAACAAAATGGCTACTCATCCAGAAAACAGAAAAATAACCAGCATCATCTTGGGAAATCAATCAAAGTAAGAATGACATAGGACCAACACTCAAAAATGCTAGCATTGCCTTATAAAAGGCCTTGCACATACTTCCATCAATATAATTACATCATCTATATAATTTAGCTTTTTGTGTATAATCTAAATTAGTTCACACAAGTAGAAAAACTGATGAATTTCATATAGGGGCTTTTCACATAACCCTAGCCTTAATCCTAGGCTAACGTTTGGTTTGTTCACAAGGTGCGTAAAACATTTGTCAGCACAGAGTTAAAAGAGAAGTCACCCAAGAGTTAATGGGACAGTTAAGATGAAGTATGTGTAAAATAAGGACTAGACACACTTACATCCCACACCTCCTGTCCGCCTGTCTCTCTCATTGTTTTCCAACAGTATTAAAAACAACTTACAGTGACACACTGCAAGCGTGAGAGGCGTGATACAATGTTGCAGAACAGAAGCAGAAATAATAGCAGAAGTAATAACTATATTGAATATCACTTTAAATGCTAATATTGCCATCTGTTATGGGAACTTTTCTTCAGCAGTGTGTTGTTACTTATTGCTGGTGGCTGAAAGCAGACAAAAGATAACAAACAGCACTCACAACCAAATGTGGCTGGAAAAATGCACGCCCACATCAATATAAGTGTTTCATATATTCATTCTCTGCTTACATTTTGGAATAATACATTATGCCTGTCAAGCAAGCAGTGTGTCCCTGTGGGTGGTTTTTGATGTTGTTAGGAACAGAATGGGAGAGACCGGCATCTGGCACTGACAGAGAGGAGGTGTAGAACTTCATTGTGTATGTCAAAATTCAGCAGGGTTCCATTCGCTTAATTATAGCGGCCATTTTGCCGGTGTTCTCTACACCACCGTGTATGTGTGTGTGTTTATGTTTGTGTGATTTGAAGGAAAATGTCTACCTGCAGGCTCTCCTGGAAACTGGAGGCCTGGTACTGGGCGTATTTGGCAATGGTGGTGTGCGAACGACTGCTTTCGCAGGGCCAGGTCTGTGCTGAACCGCTGGGGTCCCAGTTCTCATCAGCGGGCTGCTGCACCTGGGTCCTCACTTCCACCGCGTGGTCGGCGTTGGCCTCCACCAGAGATTTAGTGGAGAAAAGACCCAGGTCTGACAGAGGGGAGAAAGAAAGCAGAGAAGATGCGATGCGAGACAAAGGTCCCTTTAAAATCTTTTTTAATAATCCCAAATCTATTTAAAAAAATATATATATATTTCCTTCATTTTGGATTCTTTGGTTTTATTTGTACTGTACACATACTCACCACATACACAAAGCCCACAAACACTACTCTTCTTCCCATACATGTCACCGTGATATCAAACAATGTTTGTGGATGCGACCCAAAATTACAATTGTCTTACTATTTCTACAATTAAATCACCAAAACCTCACGGTTATGTTTATGTCTGAATTCCATTTTTAAATCCTGAAACCATGATTTAAAGCCACAGTCTGTAATTGGTATGAACAGTCACGTCGGCCCGCTTCTGTTTGTTTGGGAAACAGTGTGATGTGGCTGTTTGGAAGCATTTGGCCTAACCTAAATGCTTTAAAAAGCCACTCAAACACGGGGAACTCCTCTGTATTTACTGCCAAAATTCATTAAGCGAAAGATGTCTGACGCTGCCTGAGGTAACGCGCAAACCAAAACAACAATGTTGTTGTAATTCCTTGTTTTAGCCACAACAGGGCAGCATTTAAAAAAAAAAAAAATCTCGGATTGTGCATTTAAGACACAATTTCCTCAAACCAAAACAAACATGACTCAATTAAGTATTATTAATCCCAAGAAACTCATTTGGAGCGACTAAAACTGTTCAGTTCTGGTGGGGTAACTGAAATCCATTGAATAACAATATCTGAAAACTAAAGGGTGTTATGAGTGTGGAATTTGGTATTTAAACTTACTAAGACGGAGAGAGCCAGCCAGGCCTCTGATGACAGTGACAGCATTCTTGGGGTCAGTGCAGAACTGCAGCAGAACTGGCGAGAAGGCATCTCTCTTGCTCTCCAGCTGGAGAAACAACACAGGTGGATAGGGAACGCGTTAACAAAGCATAGTGGTGGATTAAAGACAACCACGTACTTGGCGAGCTGAACGCAACCATGCCTGTGTGGACTCACATAGATGCTCGGTGTGGGTGGGTTGAGCTTTTCTCGAGGGATGAGGGTCTCAATGCTGATGTTAGGTTTGACAGAGAAGGTGGGGAGCAGATATGATTCCTTGAATTTCCCATTTACCCTTGCCCCCCTGGAGGAAAGAAGACAGACAGAGAAAGAAAGAAAGAAGGGAAGAAAGAATCACCAGGAGGAAGGGGTTCAATTTGTATGGGAATACCTCCCTCCATCAATCCCTAATGAGACACCTAGACCAGCATCTGTCAGACCAACTCACTTGCAAGCTCTGATCACCTCGCTGGCTGTGTTTTCGATGCTGATCTTAGACAGCGGGATTCTTCGCTCCTCTACCTCCGATGCAATGAAGGTGTCTCTGCCTCCCCTTTCCACTTTAATCAGGTGGATCTTCAGCTCCTTAGACAAGCCCATCGACAGGGCCTTCAGCTTGAGGGGGTCAAGGGTAGGTAACAAGCAGGGAGGTTTAGTTCCGGGTGCGGAGGTACACGATTTGGTGGTACTGATTGTTGGGGCCGGGGCTGAGCTTGAGGTCACGGTGCCTGTGTGCCTGGTTGGTGAGGACATCTTGTCTTCCAACTTACTGACTTCTTCCTTCTCTGCTATTGCTGTCACCTGATCAGAGGTCCCTGTGTGCAACTTATCTATCTGGGTGTCTTTGCCTTGCAGGTTGTGATTTTCCTGAGCAAGCTGGTCCTTCATATTTTCTTTGAGCTGTTTGGATAAGTTACAAGAGAAGAATGTCACGGAGGCCGAACCAGGTGCTGTTTTACATTCATTCTTCTCACCCAGCGTCTTAATTCCATTCGCTCCGTTCTTGTGATGGTTGCAGGTGATGCTGCTTTCTTCTATTTTTCTCTTGATCCTGACCTCTCCGTCCCTTCTCTCCTCTTCGGTCACTTGTCTCCTCTTTCTGTCTGGGTGAATGTGTCCCATTTCTCCGACGTTACCTCGCTCCGACTTGGCGGAGACCGGAAGGAGGCCAGTCAGAGAGGCTGTGTGTGTGGTGGTTAGTCTCAGCTCAGCGCTCAGCGATCCAGCCAAAAGAGATGAATCTGTTCTCTCGAGGAGAATATCCACCTCCCTGCGCTCTCGCTTGTCTTTTATGTCGCTCTCGATATCTTCCTGCTTCTGCTTCTCATTGGCGGGTAGCTGTTGACTGACATCTGCGGGAGGGTGGGAGTTTGAGAGTGCGTCTGAGGTAGTGTGAACCGGCGATTGGTTGATGCGTCTGGGGGACGTCTCGGGATCTGCCGTGGTGGAAGAATCCTGATTCTCCTCACAGTGGATCTCCGGCCCCAGCGCCAGAGAGGATGAGTACTTGACCCCTCCCGGGGTGCTAGCAGGGGCCCGTCCGAATGGACCTCCCCGACACGTGACCCTCTGGCCTCCCAGAAATGTGGCCAGGCTCTTGAAGACGTCGTCCAATCCGTTCTGATGGTCGTGAAGCTGACGGAAGAGGAGCGAGCCGGATGTGTCTGTGCCGCTGTCCTTGTCCTCCTCCCGTTCATCTCCGTCGGCGGCTCGTTTGAGCACGCGGGGCAGGCCGCCGAGCTTGGCCTCGTCGGCCTTCGCGCCTTCGCAGGCCTCTTTATTCACGTCGTCGAACCTCTCGTCGTCTCCGTGAGAAGGAGAGAAGCCGTGGGTGGGGCTGGGCTGGAGGACCGGCCGTCTTATCACTCCCTTATCCAGCTCATCCTCATCTTCTCCCAGAGCCGACACAGGAGAGCCTTGCCAGCTAAGCACAGGGGGGCTCGCTGCGGGGTTGTCTCCCAGCTCGGCCGCACTCCCCATCACAGCCGCGGGCTGGAGGTCCGGGGCCATCAGGACCCCTCGTTGCAACCCGGCTTTGCCCCGGAATGGCTCCTCTGCGCTAATCGAAGAAGCAGTACCGAGGGATTCTAAGGCTTTACTTGAAAGGGAAGCGAGCGTGGAGTCAGGCTTCGCTTGCGGCCGGCCTCCCGACGGGGACGGGTGAAAGGTGCCGGTCCGGTCGGGGATGGCGTCCGTGAACGGAGGTCGTGTTTGAAGTAGCGGCCCCTTGGCAGGGAGTTTGGACGAGTCGCTGCCCTTTTCTGACACTCTGAGATCGGATGGGTGCGGCAAAGTGCATCTCGGACGAGGGGCTCCCCACGCGTCAGGGGTGTCTGCGGCCGCCTGACGCCTGCGCGATGTCTTCTCCGCTCTACTCTTCTGCCTGCGTTTGTGTTTGGACGGCGGGGGCGGCGTCTGCGGAGAGCGGCCTTGCTTCTCGGGGTTCCGAGGTACAGACTGAATCTTACTCCGCCTCATTTTGGGCTCTCCGGCTGCGTAGCATTTAGACGGGGACGTCAAATGCCCCCTTTCCGTATTTTCGACGATCCTAGTTCCTGAACCCGACGCCGCTTTTAACTCCTTTGCGTCTTTCTGCTTTTTCTTTTTTCTTTCCCGTCTGTGCCTCTCCTCTTCCTGTTTCCAGGAGACAATCTCGAAGGCCTCCCGCGTTTTCTCTTTTTTTATCCTGCTCCTTTTTCTCTCTTTATCCATTATGCCGATCTTCTGCAATCTACCTCTTTTCTCTTTCTTCCCCTGTCTATGTTTACGTTTGCACTCAGGTCCTTTGTGATCTTTTAAGCCGCCCTCCGGGTTGTTGACTCTTGACTTGTTGTGGGAGGACTGTTGAGAAACGCGGGTCTGCGACGCCTTTCTGGATTTGACCTCTGACACAAAGGATGAGGAATTGGGACCAGCGGATGGAGGACTGGGGGCAGGGGTATGAACGGGACTTTCCTGGAGCGTCTGTTGCTGTCTGTGCCGGGGCGCAGCAGTGCCTGTGCTTTGAGCAGGATTCCACTGATGAGTGACTGACGGGTCTCTTCTCCCACTGGCCTTGGCGTATGTAGAGGGACTGGAGAGGACAGGAGGAGTGATGGCAGTAGAGCCTCTGTCTCTGGGGCTGCAGTGGAGGGATGGATGGGTAGGAGGGTCTGCACCGGAGGTCTCAGAGGGGGGCGGATTCCTCGACTTGCCCCTTACGTGAACGCGCTGATCTTCCTAGAGAATGATGACAATACATATCAAGATTCACCTCTGGCCCAATATACTCAGCAACAGAAAAAAAACAACAACATGATACTATATTAAATATCATAAGCAAAAAAAAAAATGTTTTAAGAGCATGAGCATTTTATTAACATTCCACTAAGTAAAATGACTGCTAATGGCTTCGCGATTATTTAATGTTTGATGTTAATTTGCCATTACTTCAGTGTATCCAGCTTTATTTGCACATATCAGTTGGTTGTTTAGTATATACATCAGCTTGCCTGTGCTTTGCTGAAAGCTGGTTCCAGGCGCGTACGTTCGGCTAGCTAACTTTCACAGCTCTACGGGTCCAAATAACTTTGAGATGTAATTGTTCTTGGCAAATAATTGCGTTTTACAAATAGTTGCAGACCAAAAACATAGGTAGTTTAGATCTGCTGGTGTAATTTCAGTTAGGAGTATCATTCATTTTCCATAGGATTTTGGCATTGTATTAAAAAAATAAACACCAAAAAAACCCACTGTAGATATCGTATAGTGCATAAGTAAGTGTAGTAAGTATAACAACAAACAAACAAACAAAGTTCGCAACAATGTCCCTGTGTTATAATGTGCACATGACAATAAACACTTTGAACTTGAACTTTGAACAATGTATATAATTTTCTGCGTTCGTGCTCTTTAAACTGTATGTCCCTTACTGTGCTTTGCTTGTAGATGTGGCCCCGGCTGTGCTTGCCCTCCAGGGGGTGTAGCGGGCTGTGCTGTAGGACTCTGAGGTGCCTTGTGTGCCGTTGGTAGTGGTGGTGATGGTTTTGGTGGCTGTAAGGCACACGGGTGTGGTCTGCTGGTGAAGAGGTGGGTTTCTGGTCAACCTTCCCTCTGCTTCCATGGTGTGGTGGTCTGCTGCCGCTGCTCTGGGTCGAGGAAGGGTGATGAGGGTGACGGGGGTGGGAGGAAGAAGACCTGTAGCTTTGACCTGATGGGTTACTGTTATAGAGCCCTTGTCCTCCAGTCCGCAGTTGAGAGGTTTCCTGTAATTATCAAGACCAACAAATCAAAAGCGTATTTATTATAAATCGATAATAAGCAACGGAACTTTTCTGATTGTTTTTTTTTACAAAAGCAATACCATACTTACCTGTTGCTGTGTTGTTGGTGAGGTTCTGTTGTCAGGGTGGTGGCAAGGACCTGCCCTGTCAGTTAGCGGTTTCCAGTCATCTTGGTTGGAGCGATGGTAATGAGGTGGTGATGGGGCCCGGGCGGGTAGAGCTGAATGCTTTGATCCAGAGTGAGACGACTAAACAGAGAATAAAGAATAAATATTTGGTAAGACTGTATAGGTCTTTACCATAGGGTGGTGCTATTGTACAATTAAGTTTAAAATAAAACAATGGAACAGGGTTTGTTGTACTTAGCTAGCTAACATCACCTGTTCGGGACCGGAGTTCCTTCTTCTCTTGGCAGGACACTCCTCCCGAGGGAATAAGGGGTTTTGTGGGGATGGACTGTGCTGGTGGAGCTGGTCTCGACGCTGGTGGAGCGCTGGGCGTTTCCATGGCCCTGGTCCGTGGTTCATCACCCTGCCCGGGAAGGTCCGGCGGCAGTCTGACGGGGCCCATCTCTCTGGTGGGGGCAGCAGCTCTCTGGCGTCGTGGTGGTGTTGTGGACGCCCATACTGAAATGTAGGCGGTTGTTATCAAAAAGGTCAAACGATAACAGACTTCTAGACAGAATACGAGCTTTCTAGTATGAGAATAACGGTGTTCCGTAACTCAAGGTCTGCTAAAACTCACTGTAGAGTTGTTGACATGAATGTCCCAGTTTAGGTAGGGTTCTCCCGGTCCTGTTGGATAGCCACGGTTGTGGAATGAGTGTGTGGAGTTACGGTGCCAGCTCTGGCCCTCATAAGGCTGATCCTTGCAGTCCCAAGGACGTAGAGATGGTCTCTGTCCCTTAGGAGGACCCTTTCCCTGGGCATGACTAGCTATTCTTTCCCCCCTAATTACAAGACACACAGGACTCAAATGAGCAGGAAGTATGTATCATGGTAATCCCTCTTGGTACACCTAAAATTAATAGATTTTTAATCATGTTGACATTAAAATGTGTGTGCGGACAGAGAGTTGGAATGTTCAACACACCTGCCTCTGAAATTTTCAGCTAAATAATGCCACTGCCTTAGTAAACAATTGCCTATTTCAGTAATATTATCAAATTGTAGGAGTCTTACGAGTCTTAAATGTAGCAGCTCAATTTACTTTCAAGTTAACTGGATGGGCATGGCTTTACTATCCAATAAAGTTACGTGATGAGATAGAATAAAATATATAACCTGTATGAGACCAATCAAAACCAACACTGTAAAGGTAGATAGATAGATAGATAGATAGATAGATAGATAGATAGATAGATAGATAGATAGATAGATAGATAGATAGATAGATAGATAGGTATGTAGGTAGGTAGGTAGGTAGGTAGGTAGGTAGGTAGGTAGATAGATAGATAGATAGATAGATAGATAGATAGATAGATAGATAGATAGATAGATAGATAGATAGATAGATAGATAGATAGATAGATACATACTTTATTCATCCCCTTGGGGAAATCCAGGAGTTAGGTACACTACAAATTACAAAATTGTGAAGTTTACAATGATTAAGACATCTGCAGTATAACTGTACTAGGAGATGTTTCACTCACCTACTATAAATCTGACTTGAGGCTGGACGATGTGATTGATTGCGTCCTCCTTGACATCTGTAGGATAAGGGAAAGCAAACTTTTTTTTTGTTGCAAAATCCATACAGAAAAAAAGCTACGGAACTTACTGCCTCAAGGCACCAAGGAAATAGCAAGGAAATACAAGGAAGCATGGAAGGACCTTCACCCCGCTAGCCAAGAGACTAGACGTTAGGTAAGAATGGCAGCTGCTTTATCTTTCCTGACTGCTGCCTTAAACAGCTTTCAGGTCTTCCCTGGCGTGCCTGTATGTTTGCCACCGCCTCTTTATAAACTTGATTTGGGAGGTTTTTGTGAGCACCCGTGCTCCTCTTCAGCATCGCTCTTCTTCACATTCATGCAGCTGCTCACAGTTACACCTGGGAGCTGCCTGGTGCAACTGCAGTCCTCTGTTGTTGGCCACGGAACAGCTCCGCTGAAGTAGCGTGGGGTTAAGTGTCATACTCAAGCGTACCTCAACGGCAGTCGTTTAAGGAGGGGAGGACATTGCTCATTCGCTCTCCCACCATAGTTTTCCCAGCCATTCCTGGAAGTTTGAATAGGCGACCATCTGATCCCAAGATTAGTACTTCCTCAACCTTTGGCTACAGCCGAATTTGCGTTAGCAGCAAGAGTAAACTGCTCTGTTCCCAGCTTTTATTGCAACAACTCTGACGAACATTCAGTTACAACAACAATAAGTTCCGAGAAACAATTGAATGGTGTCAGGAAAGAAAAGCGCGACAACAAAAACCCTGACGACCACAACCCAGCCGCTTTGAACTCACTGAAAAGATTGTTAAGAAACTGCTCCTGAGCGTCTTTGAGGCCTTATGCGGAGGGCTAGAAGACGGCAGTACGACCCCATTTTCTGAAGTAGTATGTGGATGGTCCAAAACACATTTCTATCAGGGTTTTATCCTTTTAGTATTTTTTTAAATAAATTTTCTTATGCTGTCACATATTTAGACAAATAAAATGGTTTTTTTTATGTCTACCTGTCCTGAAAATATCATAAGTCGGTCACAAGAATCAGAGCATGGTTCAGTGTATAAAGGGTGGGTTCAATGTATCCAAAGCAAGACATGGCAACTTTTATCAATGATCAGATGGATGCATTCAAGAACTATCAAGGTCTCTTATCTACATTTTAATTATTATATTACATCTGTAACAAGGGTCAACAGAGATTGCACTTTTTAAGAAAGTTAGAACAAATATGTGGTGATGATTTATGTTTTTGTTGTTAATGCGTTTTGTTGTTGTGTATTGTTATTGTTGTTGTTAAGTCTTCACCTGCTCTATAGCGGCTTGGTTTAGGAAACCCGAGTGAAAAACAAAAACTAACTCAACGGTATTGGGAAAGCCACGAACAAGATCTTTGCACTCGGCAAACCATCCTCACCGATGTCTATACAAGACATTACCGATGTCTATACAAGACAGGCCCTATACGAGTCCCAGAGCACCGTATACTGTCCCGGTCGCCCCTTTCTGGGGAGAATTCAAATCACTTTCTTCAGGCAACCACAGGCTAAATAAAACAGCTTTAAGTTATCTTCATTTAAAACGCCAAAACCTTGCTTAACATATAGACTGTCCACTCCCTGCCCCTGCTATTCCCCCCAGGGCTCTATACCCGTTTCAAGGGCAGCCCAGACAAAACCGAAATTACACTTCCGCAACAACCAGATGACGCCCTGGCGTCACGTTAGAGTCCTGGTGGTCCGCTACAGCAGAACCGGTCCTTCAGAGCGACGCTGGTCTCGGCACCACCGGAGTGCAGCGTGTTTAAACTCGAGAGTCCCACCTGCTGGAATAACCCCTCGGCGCGGCAGCAGTTAAAGCGGCCAGAGTTCGAGTCCTGCCCATCGCAGCCACAGCCGCGTCCTCTACTCGCCGGCACCGCCGTCGGTTTCTACCGACTGCCGGGTTTTAATTTCTCCCCGTGCTTCTGTCACTTGTTCAACTCCGTGGGTGTTAAAAGCCTTTCAAGTTCAGTTGTAAATCACTCGTCTATGTTACAGCCAAATACGCCTCCTTTGATAAGAACAAGGGTCTCCCAGGGTCGTTTTTGGAAGTGTAGCAATGATGGATCACCCTCACCTGATCCCCCTGGGCTATATCATTGGCATAGATTATTCACATTTTCAGAGCCTTGCGGATGAAACCGAGAATGAAAAAGGCGATCTCTGGCGGGAGCTTCAAACGGGCGTGAAGTAAGCGCTCCTCTAATGCAGTGGTTCCCCAATCATACGCCACGGAGGGTCAAGCTTTTCATGCAGCTTCTCATTCCAACCACGCACTAATCCATCTGATTTCACTAATTAGCGCACCTTCAACCCCAGAGGGGGGAACCAATTAGTGAAATCAGCTGGTGTAGTGTTTGGTTGGAGTGAAAACCTGCATACTCTCAGTCCTTGACGACGGCACACAATTGGAAAACCGCTATTCTAATGCACCTGCACCTACTTCTTGCTAAAACCCTTCAGTACGATGGCTTCCACGGTTGGGCTGATTTTATCAACATCATCGACCGGGGTGTCCATTATCACCCTGCAGATATGAGGGATAACACCTATACTGTTTTTTTATGCGTGTGTTAATTCAATTAACGTGGCGATAAGACATCTGCTGGCGTGAGACTAAAATGTTTCCTCGGTTAAAAAGAGAACAAAGCGTGGCAGTTTCGACTTTGACTCGTAAGTCAGCACTTTAGAATAAACAGTAAAGGCAAACGTTCAAGGAGCGCAAAGTGCCTGAGTGCCATGAGAGGCCGCTCACCTGTTTGTGTGGCTCCAGGGACGACTGTTCATTGGAGCCCATTGTCCCCTGTTAGGTCCTCCAGCTGCGTAGGAGTCCCATGTGTTACGGCCAGAGTACGGCTCTGCTGGGTGATACATCCAGCCTGAAACAGCAGACATGCTGTTAAGACTCGCAACGGGAAGACTAATGTACAAAGAGTTAACTCGCCTAAATGTACAAAGAGTTATGCTTTAAAACGCCTAAATCTACAATGAGTTATGCTTTAAAACGCCTAAGTGTACAAATAGTTATGTTTTAAAACGCCCAAATGTACAAAGAGTTTGCAATTTAAATATAAGCACAACAAAACCTCAGTTGAAATTAGCATGAATGAGCATAAAGACAAATCTAATTTAATTTTTAGCTTAAATTTGACACTCACACTATTGTTCCACGCAGTGATTTACAGTGCTCTTGAAAAATAAATAAAAAGATGCACACAGTGCAAGCAGACAAGAACATGCAGGCACAGGGACAAACAAACAGGCTAATTCTTTACCAGTCTTGGTCTGAGTCTGGGGAAGGCCACCACTTCACACCTGAGAGGGCGAACACACAACCTGCGGACAGGAGACAAAGAGGAGGGACGTATAACGCTCCTGTGCTCAAAACTTTTTATAGAATTTCTTCACGTTGCTCGCTGCTGGGTCTGACGGCGCGTTTTGGTTAAGGGAGACAAAAGGAAACACAATTGTTTTATATACTTGTGAGACTTTGGTTTACGTCCACCTCACGCATGTCATTCCTTCAAGGTATAGTATGTTTGTTTTATTTCTTCATGCTGTATTTTTCACGGCACTGTGTCTGATTAACAGTCATATCATCAGTCAACCAGAGCAGACAGCAGCAGTGTGCATCCAGCCTGTCCGTAATCACCGCTACCCAGCAGCCACTGCAGCCAGTGGCCGACCACTGATAAAAACATGGCTGTGAGATCAAGGACCACGGCGAGCTCACTTTAGGAACAGAGAGAATGGGGGCGAAAAATAGGATGACCATTGCTGCTCTGTTAGTTTCCTCACCAAGAGTTCTTAACTGCCTGAGTAAAGTCGTAATGGATGTGGTCACAGATCCGTGGCACCCAATCTCTAGGTGCACCCTGACCCCTCCGGTCTTTCCGTCTGGCCTCGGCTGCCAGTTCAGTTTATCTGAGCTTCTTCGCTGCGTCTCTCCGCGTCACGATCGGCTCCTGTAATAAACCGCCCTCTGAGCGCCGGACCGCGACGCAGAGCAAAGGGGCTAACTGTCTCTGGAAGGACTGTTGCGCCTGTGTCCGCTCAGATTTTCACACTTCTATTGTCTCCTTGCCGTTCTAACAAGCACATAATCAATATTTATTTTCTGGACTTCAAGTAAAAAGCCAAATTGATGCAAAGGGTTCTGTCTAATATTTCATATCATTAACTCCCAAATGCTGCTGCCAGGCACTTAAACACATTGTTATGCTGCCAAGTGTGCTGACCTTGGGAAAGACTAACAATGCACCCTGACAGGATATAAACATTGCTGTATCTAAATACAGAGGGCGTGTGGAGTTTTGGCTTCTGGTGGAGGTTTTGGGGTGACAGCAGCACATTACAGGTTGTTCCAACAATATATTTAGATTGCACAGGTTGCACATTTTACCAATTCCTCCCAGCGAAGTGTTTTCCACCAATTTTGACTAATTCCTCTTGCTAAGGCTGTTGCTTTGCCCCTCGTTGGTTTGCTTGTGCCAACACCGAGGGCATCAGCCCTGTTGCTGTTGTCCCACGATAACACAACGCGATGTTATAGTGCTGATGGGGTTTGCTGTCGACTCCAATCTTAGGACCCTTTTCTAATGCAGCGCTACAGTCCGATAAGACTCCAACAAGACGTCCAATAAGTTTCCAAGGCGCTCCCTAACATACCACTGAGTTAGACTCTTCTGTTTTGGTGTCTCATGTACAGTCATGCTGTATGTCAGGGTATCAGATCAAACTGAAGACAGCACAACTTCAACTTGCCTGTTAATATACACAGCTTCTTATTCCTTACCGCTGAACCCTGGAATCTGCTTGTGGCTCTGTACGGCTGGTTTCACACCACTCCTAATCTTTTGACAGGCTTTTTTCATATTGTTCGAGATGCCTCTTCCTTAAAGTAGAATCTTTTGTTTGATAGTTTCCCCTTATATGATATTATAGATATAGTACAGCGGAGGTGCTTCCGTTCACGGCTTTAATTTCATCCTAGCACATTCAAGTTTGTTATTCATCTTGCAACACACTGCAGCTGGAATGAGTGTGGTTCTTTTTTTTTTTCTTCTCGATCTCGATTTTCTTTTCTTCTTTTTTCGACATATTCTAACAAAAGCCGTGACATTTGGGCAATTCTATGCAATTACATCTAGTTAGTTAGTTATTTTATTGACACAAACAGATAAAAGATTTGGGTCCAAACAATATACAAAAAATAATATATACAATGAACCCATTCGTAAAAATATTAAAAGTTAATACAATTAACAACACAAACTCTCATCAGTCAGTCTATAGAAACGTGCTGGTGCAACAGGGCAAGACAAACGTGTAACACAACTAGAACGCTTCTATCAGTGTCCACAGAGTGAGCTCAGCTCAGTAGTTATGTCTATATTTCACTATCTTTAATGTTATCTGTTACTGGCAATAACCATTTGCTAATATGTGAACTATATGTTTCTATTTGCATTTTTTTAGGCATATAGGCAAAAACAAAACAGGCAACAGACATTTTACTGAATTTTTTGTCTGGATGATCCTCAGGATTGCACCATTGCTGGGATCGGGGGAAAGGACTGTCATAAAATCTTCAAATTTACTGTAATTTAGCACAGATGGGATTCTGGTTTTCTGAATGTTATTTTGATCTTCAGACAGTACATCTAAACTAAACTAAAGCATCTAAACTGAACAACACATATTTAGCTAAGGTTATGTTGCCAAGCCAGTAAGGTAACAAACTACCATAAAACTACAATTTCACTGTAATGACTACTCTTATTTTGACTGTGTTTCAGTTCTGATGATGACATATGACGGTGATGAGTGGATGTTGATGGCATTTGTACCAATGCCAAGTGCCGTGTACACAGAAACATCCAATACGGTCAAGGATGTCTAAGGGAAATGTGTGTACAGCAAGAAAACCCCATGGTGGTACACAAACTGCTCTGGGGTTATATGGAATGTAGTGAGTCACAGAGTTAAGCCATGAACACGCTTGTGTACACCAGTACAGTGTTTGTGTAGTTTCAGAAGACTTAGGAGTTTCAGAAGACATCTGGGATTATCACATATCTCCATTGTTTCATTTGTCCCGCTTTTTGGCTATTATTTATTTCATTATGTAGAAGAAATAGATGTATATCCTCCATTAGGATTTACATCAAAATTGTTTCTCTGTTCACTGTACCCTTCAGTCTGCTCTGCAGCCCTCCCTCTCTCCCTCTTGTCACCAAGGAAACCCTGGCCATCACTGTCACTAGGGAAGGATATCCATGTATCTGTCTCTACTGAAACCTACTGTTTAGCTAACAAAACATCTTTTGCGATGTTCTCATATTCTAATCCTATTTCAAGTGTGGGGAGAGAACATTCGTATGCAAAAACACTATCTGTGTGTGTGTGTATATGTGTGTGTATATGCGTGTGTGTTTCTATACACCCAGTCCTACCTTGCTGATGAGTGCTAAGAGAATGGGGAGAGAGGCTCTCTGGTCCCAATTCAATGACAGTGTCAGGAATAGACAGACGGCAGTCCTGTGCGGTCTAAGGTACCTTTAAATAGACATCCTCACTTCCTGCTAGTGGGCAAAAACAAAGACACACACACACACACACACAGACACACATACACACACACAGACACACACACACACACAGACACGAGACGGAGTGAGGAAATACCACAGCCAGTTGGTCCACAGATGTACAAGACCTTTGAGGTTTTTATTGGTTGTGAGGTAAGGATCTTTACGGCATCCTTCCAATAACCCCGTCGCGCCCCTCCTTCACCCTCCTTCTCCCTCCTTCTCCCTCCTTCTTCCTCCTTGTCTCTCACACATGTGTTTCACGCACACTTTCACCCTCGCGCTCCCGCCCCTTGAGATGAACGAAACGGACAGTTAAAGGGAGAGATGGCAGAGAAAGTAGGTGAGAGAGAGAGCGAGAGAGAGAGAGAGGGAGAGAGAGAGAGAGAGAGAGAGAGAGAGGAAGAGGAAGAGGATGG